>VYZU01072881.1:73627-100296 GCA_013401355.1 Ceyx cyanopectus
TTCTCCACTCTGGAACTTGGCACAAGTCAAAATGGAACCACAGGAAAATGAGGAGGCCAATGTACATGGCCATGGGGTCCTAGGCAGTGATGTCTTTGAGGAGCCAATGTCGGGTATGAGCGAAGCTGGGATGCCACAGAGCCCCAATGGCTCTGAGAGCAGCTACGGTTCTCATTCTGCTGACAGTCTGATGGGATCCTCACCTGTCTTCAACCAGCGCTGCAAGAAAAAGATGAAGAAGATGTGAAAAGAGACTGTCTTTTTATTTAATCTGGTGATATGTAATGAACTTGAAACGAATGAAGACTGCACTATCATGGGTAGGATTCATCAACAGGGCTGGTCCTGGTGTACAAAGGGACCTTGCATAAAATTAGGAGACATTTGACGTGTAGCATGCATCAGCTCTCCTCAGGTTTCTGTACTCCATCCAGACCTGTGAGTTTGAAGATCACCCTATACATTTGATGGTGTTATGGCTTGCTTTAGCAGATTAATGAGGAAGTTACCAGTGGGAAGTAACTGTGAGAAGATATGCCAAGTCACAGATTCACAGATTTTATAATTTGGGTTGAAGTGTCATCTTAAAGTTTCTAGTTCCTCCCTGCGTGAAGCACAGATAATTAGATCAGGTTGCTCAGGGCCATGTCCAGTGGAGTTTTGACTGTTTCCAAGGATGGTGATATTAAATCTCTTTGTCTGCTGCAGCCAAGACCTTCACATTTTCCACCAATTCTTCCTTGTTAGTAACAAGTCCAGTAGAGCCTCTTCTCTAGTTGATTTCTTGATATCTAGTCATGGAAGCTGATGTGATTTTTCTGGAGAGAATAAAGCAGCTTTTATTATTGATGTGAGCCAGTAGTGATAACGGAAACTCTTCCATTGCTCTCATTGGCTTGAGTGTAGCAAACTTCAGGCTGGCTGAGGTTTCCTATTCAAGTTATCTTGACAACTTAGTTTGTAACAGAAGCTATTTTGCTGCTTGCTTTTATGGCTCAGCTGACTGATGGCATTTTTTTGTTCTGCACAATCCTCAGTTGATCAACTCAGTCTTTAACTTGATTCAGTGAGTATCTCTCTCAAAAAAGCTAGAATGAACATGAATCAAGAATGAACAGCCACTTAAACTGCCTTTCTACCTGTAACCCATTGGGATGTTTGAGGGAGATTTACCAAACGTCCCATTTGTCCTTACAATTGCAAGTTCATCTTTTGAAAGAATGAGCTCCAGGCATAGTATTTTTGTTCTGTATAACATGCCTAGCCTTAATTCTTTTTTCCTAACTGTATTTCTCTTCCACTTTATAGAAGTGGAAACCAAACATAAAATTCCTCAATGTCTACTAAGAATGTGTGACCACAGGCTTTTATGGCTTTTGGAGTTAAAATTGTCCATCACAGTTTTAAAGGTTTCTCCTGGGGGGTAAATTTTAACTATTTGAAGCTTAGTCAGTAGTAGAACAGTGGACCAGTGTATCAGAAATCTTTATTTTTACTCCCTCTGAGTGACCATTAGGCATGCTGCAATGCACTTGATTTTTCTGCTGTTAAAAACGAGAATGATAGTATATTCCTCCTACAATTGTGCTTGAAATGTAGTTACTATTCAAAAAAGTCACTGTGATCCTTCAGAGAGTTCTGCGAGAGTTGTGAGCTTTTCTTCCATTTGGCCTGTTGCTGGCTGAAGAATGCTTAGATGGACGCTGAAATGTCACTCACTGACATGAGTATGATCCTGGTTTTAATCAGAACTGCTTAACATGAAGAAATACAGCCAGTTGTGCTGTTCAACTGCCCAGATACGAGAAAGGCATTTGGGGTGATACCTTGTGGCTCAGCTTTAGATGTCTGCAACTAAATTTGCTCCTCTGGGCCCCATTTACAGCTGAAGGAAAAGAGTAATTCATAGGTCACTGTTCATCTGACCTTGAAGTAAAATCATAAAGCAGGTCATTTGAATGGCATTTTTAGAAATGTCTGTTTTTCCTTTGTGTGCCCATAAAGTGAGTTCAACTTGACTACCTCAGCTGAAGATATCCACACCATCAGTGTCTGAGTTAAGTGACCTGACTTCAGTCCTTCCTATCTGGAAATCAGAGGAGACTTCCTCCTGCTGAGCTGGTGCTTTTTCTCTTCTACACATTTTGTAGACCAGGCTGTTGAAAAGGTAGTACTTCACTAAAAGCAGACAGCCTATCTTACCTAAACCAGCAGATCTGTGTTCTCCACAACACACAGAATGTGCTATTCTAAGGCCTTGAGAGTCATCTTGATTTGGCATTTGTGTCTTTGATGTGGTGTGAGAAAACCTGTCATTTGACCTTCCTCTGCAGATGCTTTGCCAAACCATTGTAGTATTCTTGAGGCTGGGGCACCTAAGTCAAGCCCCTTGCACTACGTTCGGGAGCTAGATGTCAGAGTAGCTGCTGTCAACGTTGCTTGCTCGTTTGCAAGATTTTCAAGAGGGCTAGAAATGAAAATCTGGTGTTCTCTAGGGCTTTGGTTAAACCTGAGTATC
This sequence comes from Ceyx cyanopectus, assembly GCA_013401355.1. Taxonomy (NCBI): domain Eukaryota; kingdom Metazoa; phylum Chordata; class Aves; order Coraciiformes; family Alcedinidae; genus Ceyx; species Ceyx cyanopectus. Next base: position 76,146 of record VYZU01072881.1, read on the forward strand.
AATCTTAAGTGCTTTCTTTATATTGCTTATGTGCAAGCGTTCTGTCTTACTTTTAATTGTGTTTTTGTATTTCACATCACTTTTCCATGTCCCATTTCACCCTGTAACACGCACTCTGCAACAAGCTAAGCCTGACTGCTTCAAGTATATTTAAATACAGTGGAAATTCACCCTCCATTGATTCATCTGTGTCGTTGCAGTGTGAGAGTTGTTATTGATTTTCCTTAAGGTGAATGTTTCTGCAGAGATGAGAAATGCAGCAGCATCACTTACACATTTAAAAATGATGGCAGAGTAAAATCTGCACCTCCTGTTCTTGCCGTTAGGCTCAGTGTTGCTTCTGATATTTGTGTGCTTGACGTTTCCTTTTATGCATGTGGAAGCTTTACCTTCTGGGTGAGCCTTTCTTCTCTGAACGTTTACTGTCCTTAGGTTGACAGTGATGTCCGACATGCATGAAAGTGACATTTCAGGTCTAGCTCACAAAGTCAGATGCACACAACATGGGGTTTTTTGATGCATCAAATAAGATTTTGTTAGGTGTTAATGCAGCCTTGGTCAACTAGTGAGGAGTTCATTGGCCATGTAATCCCCAAATTTTGAGCCACGGTAAGATTATGCAGTGGCTTGGAATTAAGTTTAGCTCTTGCAGTTGCCATTTTTTTGCTGGTCGCTGCTCAAGTCCTCTGTTGACCCACCTGCTTTAGTAGTCTGCAGTTTTGTTGCTTCTTTAATCTTTCTCCCTTATCTTTCCAGAGGTAGGTGGATGGCAAATTGGATGGCATATTGAGTATTGACAGCATCTGTATCCAGTATCATTGATGTCTTTAGTGATTTATTTTGCTCTGATTTAAATTGGTGGGAACCTTGATATCAATTTGGAGAGCAAGATCTGTGAATTACTTGGCTTTTGAAGTGTTTTGCATGGGAATCATACAGGATTGTAGTTCAGAGAGCACTGTATGTATCATATTCCTTTTTCACTCCAGCAATATCTTTTTATTCCTTTTGAAGAGTTTTGCCTCATATCCAACAAAATTCACTGTATAAATGGCAGCATAACAACTTTGGTATACAGCTGTATGTCAGACTGCTACCTAGTGATTTAATTCCAAGACCATCTATACTAATTTGAATATGCATGACGCTGTGCAGAAAAAGTGATGTTTCCTGCATAGAAATTTACAATTTAAAAAGAAAACAGGAAAATAAGATTAGGCACGGTAGGTGAGGCCAGTTTGGTTATGTGCTCAATTCTGAGACTAATGCACATGTTATGTGTGAAGGATGTTTTATGTAAAATATTCCTGTACATACATGTGAATGAACTATGTAACTTTTCTTGTGTTTATATGGAATAGAATTGCTTGGAAATGTTTCAGGGTTGGAGTTTTTTTCCTTGCTCTCCTGGAGAGAGTTTATTTGTAATTTCTAAGAAAACAAAACAAAAAACCCAAAACCAAACTATTCAGAAATAAAAATCCTAAAGGTGTTGTGTGGATTTTTCTGTTTGTTTTAAAGAATGGTGCTGTGAGTGCAAAGCCCAGTCTTGGGGTTCTGTCTACCCTTACATGGGATCTAGAGTTGAGCTTTTGCAGGCCTGAAGAAGATACTGAGATGATACCAGTGGTAATGTCAAAACAAGAGATAGTTCCAGCATGTGGGCAGGGAAAATGTAAATCTTCCCTTTAGTGGGCACCCATGCTCGTGAGCCCCAGCAGTGCTGTCAGTTTCACAGTGCTAGCATTGGTATTCATCTAGCATAAACAGGTTGCTATTTCTGAAGCAACTGCTTATATATATATATATACTTCTACTACTTTGTCTCAATTTAACTCCAACCAGCAACTAAGCCCCATACAGCTGCTCCATCGCTTTCCCCTGGTGCTATGGGGGAGAGAACTGGAGAAGGGAGAAAACTGGTGGGTTGAGATAAAGACAGTTCAAAAGGTAAAGCAAAAGCTGTGTGTGCAAGCAAAGCAGAACAAGGAATTCATTCACCATTTCCCATCATCAGGCAGGTGTTTCACCATATCCAGGGAAGCTGGGCTCCATGGTGCCTAACGGGTACTTGGGAAGACAGTCACCCATGCTGCCTCCTGCCCCCAGCTTTATATGCTGAGCTTGACATCATATGGTATGGCCAGCTGGGGTCAGGTATCCCAGCTGTGTCCCTTCTCAACTTCTTCTGCACTCCCCAATTACTCATTGGTGGGGTGAGAGCAGAAAAGTCCTTGACTCTGTGCTGCTCAGCAGGAATGAGAACATCACTCTGTTATCAACACTGCAGCACAATTCCCAAATGTAGCCCCATACCCAGCCACTAGGAAGAAAATTAACCCTACCCCAGCCAAAACCAGTATCTAGAAGTCCTGCTCCAAGCCTTTGCTCTTTTATGTGCATGTCTTCTTGTTCTCTGTACTGCTTTTTCTCAGTGACTGCTTTAGGCTGCAGTGACTGAAGCACAGTGGCTTTTTGCCTCTGCCCTGGCTATGTAGTAGAGCTCAGGGAGAATGGTTAATGCTCGACAGCCCTGCTGAGCAATTGCTAAATAGCACATCATGGATTAGCATATAATGTATCTGCATATAGGCCTATGCTACTTGCCAGGAGAGCGGGGAAAATAATCATAGTGCTTCCCAGCACCCCCATGCCTGAGAGCAAGCTGTCCGTGCAACTGGTCCCCTCCGAGGCGTGTTGCTACTGATGAATTTGACTCGCGGGTGGCTGGGGATGTGCTTTCCCCTTTGCCTGCAGGGTCTGGAGGAAGGGGGCCGCAACCACCCATTCGGACCCGACCGCGCCAGCCGAAAGCGCGAGCCCAGTTTGCGGGCACACCAGTTTTAAACTTCCCTTTGTTCCAGCAGCCCGACGGGGCTGTGCTGCCGCAGCCCCCAATGCGCGGGCTGCCGAGAGGCGGGGGGACCCGGACGATCTCAGCGAGGGCCACCCCGCTTCCCTGCACTGGCTCCGGGCTCGCCGTGCCCATTAGCTCTTACCCCCTGCCCTGGTGGGTATGCGGGGAGCCGGTGAGTCGCGGGGCTGCGGAGAGAGGGAGGCTGCGGCCGCGTGGTGGTGCTGCCCGCATACCGCTGGCAGGGACTGCCGGCCTGGGAGGCGGGCTGCAGCTCCGGGGGGAGGCTGCAGTCCACGGATGGACGCAGCAGCCTAGGAAGTGACGCTGAAGCCCAACGAGGGATGCTTCCAGCTGCAAGCAACCTCTACCCTCCCCCCCCCAAAAAAGCCCAATCTCCAAACCACGGCATCTTTTCTATATCTTTTATATTGGAGATTATCATTGCCTCTTTGTTGCTATGGAAACACTCTCATGAAAGAAGATGATCTCATTAAGAGTTATGATAAAATCTCCTTTGGGGTGGGCTTGGCACCCAGAAGACTTGCAGTGGGGAGAGTAGGGCGGAAGGGTCTGTGGCGGTGGGTGGCAGAGCAGTTGCCCCTTTTGCACTGATGTTCAGTGGATTGCAGAGTTTGTGGGTCCTTCCCTCTGGGCTCAGCAAGCCAGAACCACCACCTGCTCCTGGACCAGCCCTTCCCCTTGGAAATTGGCTCAGGAGTCATGTCTGCATCACTTCTGTGTTTGGGCTGTGAGTGTCCTTGCTCTGGAGTCTGTACTAGGCAGCGGGGCACTTGCAGTGAGCTGGATGAAAGGCTTGTGTGTTGTGAGAGGTCGTTGATTCTGGTGTCTGTCAGAGCCCTGACATCCAGTCTGTGTGCATTTTCAACAAATTTGGGCTACTACCTCTGAGCCCAAACTGTTGCTAGAGCTGAGCCTCACTATCAGCTTTGTGCTTCATCCCAGCATCTCACTGTCCCTGCTCATCCTGTGCCACCCCTGACTCTCCAGATATGTTTGCCCCCATCTCTGCCTTGACCTGCACTGCTCATTCTTCTGTCAAGCCAGCATTTCTGTGCCCTCTCTGCCCAGCTTCTTGAACTTCAAAGCAGTCTTAAGAAACAACTTTTTTCTCCAAGTTAAAAGTTTTGATCTAAACTGAGTTTTAGCCAGTTTTTTTTTTTTTTTTTTTTTTTTTGAGTAGAAGAAAGGAAGTTGGAACTTGGATATGCTATGAAGGAAGGATGCTCTCTAAAAAGGCCAAGTTTAGTTAAGATGAGACTTTGGGGAGATGACCCTCTATTCTTTTGTTGAAAGTATTATAAAGTTCCCTGGGGCTAATATGTCCCCTTGATTATGGAGTCCATTTGACTGGGAAGCAAGGTGGGCTACTGGATTGTGGGGAAATTATGTATTTTCAGGTCATATGCAGAGATAATCTGGGCAATTATTAGGGTAGGGCAAGTGCTAATGGTTTTATGATCCTTTGAGAAGCTGTGAAGTTTGGTGAGAAATTAACCTCTTGTCTTTGGTGTTAATGCTGTTGGCTTTTCTCAGCTGCTCCATCTTGTTGCAGCCAGACAAAGTAGTGGCTCAGAGTGGAATGTGTGATGGATTCCAGCTCTGGCATAAAGCTCCTTCATCCCTTGTCTTCAGGTTGAAGGAGGGAGACTGGAATAGTAGGAAAAGATTGGGCAGGGGATCACTGTGATAGTCTGGGACAGGTATGGATCATACTCTGAGGACCATGTTGCCCTGCTTTGCCACAACTGGTATTTGTTAAAAGGTAACCCTATGAAAGGTTTTGTAATTGCAGAATCTTACCCCTTCTAGGTATCAATTTCAGAGTATTTAGAGAAAGGCAGAAACCATGACAGTATTTGCCAATACTAACACAAACAAACAAATAGGAAAAACAGGCTTGGTTTTTTTTCTTTCTTTATTTTCTTTACAGTTTCTGAGAGTGAAGGAGCTACAATGTTGGTTTTGGTGTTTCTCTTCTTGTTGGAGTAAAATTTAGTGTGCTTGGTAAATGTGATGTGGCTACTGCTCTCAGCTTCTTTGAAGACGGTGATGCTGATTGTTTAGAAAAAAACTTTTTTTTTCATCTGCAATGCCCAGTAGAGAATGGTCTTAAATGAATGTAATCAGATGAGTTTAACACTCTTCCTCTTCCCCCACTGTCATTCTCTTGCTATTATTTGAATTGATATAAACTCTTCTATTGTACAGAAGTCCTGGATTTTGCTAGTAAATAAAATAAGTAAGGAATCAATTGCTGGTAACTTTATATGCCTAAAGAAAATTACATTAAATAATCATAATCTAAAAGGCTTTAGTACCTAAAACCCTTCTAAGACTTGTACCCTCTAAAGAAAAAAAGACACAACTCCACAGCTTCTTTTATGGTCTCATTGAAATCAAAGTTGCCGCATTTATATTGTGGTATTTGAATTAGATTTTCATATTAGAAATGGTTTAGATGTCACAGCACTATAAGTATAGATGCCCTATAATACTGTATACTTTTAAACAGGCACACAAGATAAAATATAATTTTTTATCTGCTGAATGGATTTCTGCATGGGAAAGAATAAGCAAACCAGTTACATCTCATTATCATAGAATCATAGAATCATTTGGTTAGAAGAGACCTTTAAGATCATCAAGTCCAAACAGCAACCCTACACTGCCAGGGTCCCTAAACTATGTCCCCCAGCACCACATCTACACGGGTTTTAAACACTTCCAGGGATGGGGACTCAACCACCTCCCTGGGCATCCCATTCCAGTGCCTAACCACCCTCTCTGTAAAGAATTTTTTCCTGATACCTAACCTAAATTTCCCTTGGCACAACTTGAAGCCATTCCCCCTTGTTCTGTCATTTTTAACTTGGAAGAAGACGTTGACCCCCACCTCCCTACAACCTCCCTTCAGGTAGTTGTAGAGAGCAATAAGGTCCCTCCTGAGCCTCCTCTTCTCCAGACTAAACAATCCCAGCTCCCTCAGCCTATCCTCATAGGAGAAACTCTCCAGACCCTTCACCAGCTTCGTTGCCCTTCTCTGAACTCGTTCCAGTACCTCAACATCCTTCCCGTAGTGAGGGGCCCAATTATATCCCAATCTTGCACAATTACTTAAATGAAACCTAAGAAATTAAATTAACAGGCTTCTTCATGTGTTCAGATCCTCTATCCTGAAGCTCAGAGACCTTCTTGTGCTCATTTCTAGTCTTTAAAAAAAATGACCTTTGCACAGCAGATCAGGGAGAGTTCTACAGCACTCAGCAGTGATTTCTGTTCCCCTTTTCTGTGTGTCTTGCAATTGTTTTCATGCTCAGTTTTGATAAGCTGTGTTCATCTTGGGGTGGGTACAAAATGTACTTCCATACTGAATGAATGTACTTCTCATTTTAAAGCATTTAATAAGATACACTATAGATGCCTATCTTATAAGGCATCTAATTAGACAGAGTCACTCCTTGAAAAGGTACTAGCTAACGACCTGGTCCTACTGAATACTGCTGAAGGAAATGGGAATTAAAGGTGCCTGGTCTTGCAATTGTGGGCAAGAAAAAGGATTGATTGTTGGCCTGGCACAGACCCTTAGGCACAGACTATGTTTACTCTGTTTCATAAATTCTTCATGAGTCTGGCATCTATCAGAGTCTTAAGCAGTTTCAGAATTTACAGATGCAGACTCTGGTGCTGTTTGTGGGAGTTTCTAGAATGCTTTAATGAGGCACAGAGGTAATTTTGAAGAGTCATGCTGCAAGTAGCTGTGTACCCATGAGTGCCAGTATGGGACTGTGAAAGATCTGAAGTTTCTTTTTGGAAAGACAGACGGAAGAGACCATGACAGATTGCACAGGAAATCTGTGAGTAGCCTCACCAGGAGAGAAAGCATGAGTTCTTAGAGTGTCTACTAAAAATCTGTACAGGGATGAAGGATCTCAAAGGACAGGCAGAGAGGAGAGAAAGATGAGATAAATTCTAAGAACTGCAAAAGTTTACAATTACAAGTCTTGATTCCCCCCTCTTCCTCTGTCCTGAATCCTGCTGTATCTGTGAGAATTCAGTGATTCTATGTGACCAAGGAAAGACTGAAGAGATGGAGATGGCAATCTATGTAGGTAAGTATTTGGAAAATTCTGATGTAGTTAGTATTTGTATATGCATTTATCTGTGCAGAGATGTACAGGATGAACCTATATAAGGCTATGCAGTTACCATATCATTTACAGTTTCCAAAGGATTATGTGTGGTTCCTATGCTACTTCTGTCAGCATCTTGGCTTTGTGGGATGTGTGAACAGAAGAATTTTGAGTGCTTCAGATAACCATGTAATGCTCCTAGTCTTTCATCTAGCAATTCAGATAAGCACATCTATAATTTTTAGTAGGGCTGTGAATGTGCTTTGAATTATGTGTATACCTCAATGGTTTACTGATTAAGAGAAGTACAGCAGAGTAATGAGCAAAATATTTAAAAAAAAAACCAAAACCAAAACCAACTCATCAGACTAAATTTAGGCCAGGATTTGCAGTTCATGTATCTGGACACCTGATGCCTCTAGCTAACTGATATGCCTGGACTGCTCCAGGAATGATTTTTTATTCCACTGATCTGACAGCACCCATCATTTTCTTATACACGTGTCCATATCACTAAATCACCTCTGCCATCGTTAGTGCTAATTGGCTCCCTTGCTGTACTCTCAGAGGACCATGAAAAGTCTGAATGGAAGCTGAAGGCCCATCTCCCTGCAGAATAGCACTGGGACAACCTGTGAATATATAACAACTTCTGCTTTCACATTATGCTCCCTGGTCTCACCACAGAAAGGCTTTCAGAAGTCAGGGCTATTAGTCTCACTATTTTCTGTCAGAACTGAAGTTTGCCCACACAGAAGTTAAAGCATACTAGCCACTAGTAAACATTTGCTTTCCATCATATTTTTTTCTGCTAGTGGGTGCCTGTGTGTGCAATCTGGTGCTCTGAGTGGGCTCCAACCCCTTCTAAACAGGAGAGACAAAATCAGGACGTGAGCAGAGTGGGAATGCAGATGGATGTTGCCATAAGGTCAGTTACCTTTACAAAATGCCACCCTTCATTTATGCTTTCTGATGCTGATTTTATGATGTATACAACAAAGCTAGTAATTTTTTGGCTGACTGAACAAAGCTCATGCAAGAGTAGGCCTTTTTACAAAAAAATATCTTTCAGGACCCTTCTTAATTGTCCTGGAAGTTCTTTCTCTTACATTTAGTTATTCAGTGTGTAATTTTGAAAGAAATCATAGTTTTTGAGCATTAATTCTTGGAAGATTAAGTAAAAATAAATCCTTTGTCTTGCAAAGAAATATTTTCCTTTACCAAAAGAAATCATGAGCTTCTCACCTTAATAAGGACAAGAGAAGGTGAGAGGCAGAGCTGATATCTGTAGTTCATGCATCTGAATTGGGTTCTGTTATTTATTTTATATAACCAGCAATCTGCTTCTGAGAAAGGAGAAATGGAGTGGGCTGTGGAGAATGGAAGTGTCACGATTTTGTTCCAAGGAAAATGAGGGAGATAAAACAGAGTCCTGCCAACAGAAAAACAGTGCTTTTTGTCCTCTATCACTTGTGATGCCATCCTACCAACTACAGTGAAGTCCCTAAAGGAAACAAAAGTAACAAGAAGGCACAGAAATGTCACATTTTCAAAGCCTATTCTCAGTCAAAGCTATTTACATTCTCTCATTATCTTGTCAGTTCTAGGCCCTGAGGGTCTTCCTGTCCTTTTCCTTTCAATGTGTGTGGGTGAATTGTGGCATCATTTCTGTGCTTCTCCATTTTCTTTAAGGTGTCCACTTGGTTTCCCAGTGAGTTGCACATAGATTTACGGTCTGGCAAAACACAGAATTACTATTCCATACTTTGCTCTAAAACTTATGCATCAGTCTCCTACCAGATTTGCAGGTTTTGTTTGCATAAATGAGTGGACTGCTACCAAAAGAATCTGCATTGCCAGCTCTGAAGACTTTAAACATCTTTTGATCCACAGAGCAAAAATAATGCAGCAGCAATGTGACTGGGACAACTGATATGCTGGCTAACACCAGGGATGGAACTGGGCAACTTTAAGAGCTTAAAAGTGTGATCCCCTTTATAACCTGAGCTGAAGGTAGGAGGTTTGTAAGAGAACTGTAAGCTCTGGTGACCCAATGTGCAGAGGGACGGCTAGATCACAGACTGGCTGCTCAGTTATGTGAGTTTCCTCTGAAAATTAACTATTTCCAAATGTCTGGAATTTACAGCATTGCAAATCCTGTGCATGTCACTACCTAAGTGATTGCAGTCCTCTTATTTGCTATACTAGAAACTGTGATTTGGCCCTAAACTAAGTGACAAATAATCCTTAGTCAAGTTAGTCTTAGATTCTGTGCTGGCAAATTCAATGGACTTGTTCTAGAGTCATGATTATGCTGTGGTTACAATGCTAAGTGTTCCCCTAGCTGTCCTAGATCTCAAGCCTCTGGTCATCTCCAGGCCTTGGATAAATTTTGTAGTCCTCCTTCTCCCTTGCCCTGTCTGGAATACCCTGTGTAGCAACAAAGCTGTCCTGTAACAGGTCTAGCTCATAGCTCCATAGGAATGCACATCTGGAAGGGGTATAGAAGGTCCTGTAGTCCATTGCATTGTGTTATGCAGGATAACTGACTGAGATTTGTTTAAATCTCTCCTTGAAGCTCTTGAGTGATGGGAGACTCCACAGATAGGAGGCTCCCTGGCAATCTATGTGATGAAGATGCTTTCCTTACTTTTTAAAAGTAATTTTTAATGAGCAACCTATATGCTTCTTGCTTCAGGTTAAGGTATCATAGAGGTTTTTTTTGCTAATTTTCTGCAAAACTCCTATTTGACACATAAATTTCCATCCATTTTTTTTGTGCTGCTAGTTATTCAAGAGTGTACAATCTTGTGCATACGCCTTCTCTAACCTGTTCCTTCCCCAGACATTTCTACAGTCTGATAAGGTCATTCTGAAGCCTGACTCTGCCCTTCATTNTTTTGCTAAGCTTTGAATGAAATAAAACTGGGAAAGAACTGGTAAATAACATGCAAAGAGATGGGGAGGATGTTNGTACATGCAGTCCCTTGAAGCTTAGTGTGAGAAAATTTAATAAGCGTAATCACTCTTCCATCATCCAGTCTGTAGTGAAAAAAAAATAATGGATCGAAGCAAACCAAGGATAAGACATGAAGAAAAACGATGTTTTGGAAAAACGATGGCAAATAACTGAAGGCAAATAATATGATTCACAAAGCTGATAGTTTTTGGTTTTCCAGTAATTGTCAGGATCTCTCTATCTTGGAAATCTCTGAATTAAATACATCTATTATTAACAACATTTTCATTAACTGTCATATCACTTGCATCTCAATCACTGTTATTTTTCAATGCTCTTAAATAATTGCACAGGACATCATGGCTCAACTCATATCCTGGATCAGTCCTTGGGTCACATCCATCCAGGTGGCTTATCTCTCCCTGAAGTGTGATGCATCTCTCTGATGGAGTCATTGCACTGACTCCAGGTCTGCCATGCCAGTCAGGCATTGTGCTGCCTTAATCAGCCAGAACTAGGACAGCTTGTGGCAGTTTCTCTCCAAGAGGCAGAGGCTGAAAACACAAGGGTTTCCCAGGAAGGTGGGAAACATGCCATGGTGTAAACCATGGCAGGGTTCAGTCCCAAGATATCAAATCTGGTCTGGATGGGAGATTCTATTTTAAGAAGCTCTGGCATGTTAAGCTTCACAGACATAGCTGATATTAGATCATTCAGAGAATAAATATAGCTGGATTTAAGGATTAGTACATTCACAGGATATTTAGAATTATTTTTTTTCTGAGTGCTGATGTCATTCACTCAGACCTTAAGAAAGGTACCTGAAATAACTACTTGTAGAAAACTACAGATAGGTGTGCAGCTTCCTCCTTTGCCCATCTCTTCCTACTCCCAACTTAAGTGAGGGAAAATAGGCATCTAGGGACCCTCAGGGAAGCTTCCACAAAGCAGGGATCAGATATTGTTTCTTCTCTGCCTGGATCATTAATTCACTCTGTGACTATAAGCAAATATGAGTCTTGAGCCACAGTTGTAAAACTGAAGTAAAGATCCATTTATTCCCCAAAAAATTACCCGAGAGACTAAAGTAGCTTGCCTGCTTTTCAATCTCCTGAGGCATTCAAGACCATCCCACAAGACTGACAGTTTAATGAAACACAGCCCTTGATCCCAGCCAATGATGAAGGGTTTGGAAGTCCTGAAGGTAATGCCATTGGTCCCTTCTTTAGCTGGTAGGAAGACAAAGATGCTGGTAATGCACATTTCAGCTCAGATATGTGTGAGTTGTCATGCTTATCGTTAATATTGTTTGCTTGCTGCAAAGCAGGTGTTAGCTCAGAAAAAAAACCCACAAAATAAACTAAAACCCAAACAACAAAAAACATAAAAGCTGCATTCTGGATTGTTTGTTCCTCACTAAAATGATCTGGGCCCCCATGGGCATGTGTTGTCTTAATGTTCTTGTACTGAGAAGTGCTGCATTTTTATAATGAAAGCTATTGCAGGAAAGCGATTCCGACCTCAGATAAAAGGAGAAGATTACACTTGCCACTCGAGTTACGGTATTAGAACAACTGATTTTATTTGTTTTCATTTCATTTTCCCTGTCAGCTGCTGCTGAACCTCTTTGCAAAATTCTTCAAAAATCTTAATTGTATTTTGTGTGTCTGGATCCCCCTAAGAAATGACAAATGTTTTCACTCACAAATTAGATGTCTCTTTTCATTTAAACACCAACAAGAAAAGCTAATTTAAGAATGTTGGAGCCATTGTTCCAGCAAGAGCCCTGATGTGTGATAGAAGTTGACAGATAGATTTAGGGACATAGAGCAACAAACTCTCTGTTGGGAATGTAGATCTATAAGATACTGATTTAATTTTTCTCTTAGGTGGTTCACAAGTGAGAAAAAAGGGCCACGTTTATGCTTGTAGGATACAGTAAAAAAGTAACTTTCAAGGGCACAGTCACATAATTTATGTCCAGCATTGAATCAGACACAGCAACCTTCAGACACAATTCCTAGGGACAGTTGTAGAAGCTTTGCCTGAAGAAAAACTTGAAGGCTTTTGCTAAGCTTTGAATGAAATAAAACTGGGAAAGAACTGCTAAATAACATGCAAAGAGATGGGGAGGATGTTGAGTACATGGAACTGTGCAAAGTGGGGAGGTAGGGGATATATTGGCAATACTCCAAACAGTTGAGCTGCTGAGTAGAAAGGGAAGATGACCAGAACAGAACCTTCTCTTCTGGCAGAGGTACCAAGGTCATGCTCAAGTTGCACCTGAGTATAGTANTAACTGAAGGCAAATAATATGATTCACAAAGCTGATAGTTTTTGGTTTTCCAGTAATTGTCAGGATCTCTCTATCTTGGAAATCTCTGAATTAAATACATCTATTATTAACAACATTTTCATTAACTGTCATATCACTTGCATCTCAATCACTGTTATTTTTCAATGCTCTTAAATAATTGCACAGGACATCATGGCTCAACTCATATCCTGGATCAGTCCTTGGGTCACATCCATCCAGGTGGCTTATCTCTCCCTGAAGTGTGATGCATCTCTCTGATGGAGTCATTGCACTGACTCCAGGTCTGCCATGCCAGTCAGGCATTGTGCTGCCTTAATCAGCCAGAACTAGGACAGCTTGTGGCAGTTTCTCTCCAAGAGGCAGAGGCTGAAAACACAAGGGTTTCCCAGGAAGGTGGGAAACATGCCATGGTGTAAACCATGGCAGGGTTCAGTCCCAAGATATCAAATCTGGTCTGGATGGGAGATTCTATTTTAAGAAGCTCTGGCATGTTAAGCTTCACAGACATAGCTGATATTAGATCATTCAGAGAATAAATATAGCTGGATTTAAGGATTAGTACATTCACAGGATATTTAGAATTATTTTTTTTCTGAGTGCTGATGTCATTCACTCAGACCTTAAGAAAGGTACCTGAAATAACTACTTGTAGAAAACTACAGATAGGTGTGCAGCTTCCTCCTTTGCCCATCTCTTCCTACTCCCAACTTAAGTGAGGGAAAATAGGCATCTAGGGACCCTCAGGGAAGCTTCCACAAAGCAGGGATCAGATATTGTTTCTTCTCTGCCTGGATCATTAATTCACTCTGTGACTATAAGCAAATATGAGTGAATGACATCANAAAATTACCCGAGAGACTAAAGTAGCTTGCCTGCTTTTCAATCTCCTGAGGCATTCAAGACCATCCCACAAGACTGACAGTTTAATGAAACACAGCCCTTGATCCCAGCCAATGATGAAGGGTTTGGAAGTCCTGAAGGTAATGCCATTGGTCCCTTCTTTAGCTGGTAGGAAGACAAAGATGCTGGTAATGCACATTTCAGCTCAGATATGTGTGAGTTGTCATGCTTATCGTTAATATTGTTTGCTTGCTGCAAAGCAGGTGTTAGCTCAGAAAAAAAACCCACAAAATAAACTAAAACCCAAACAACAAAAAACATAAAAGCTGCATTCTGGATTGTTTGTTCCTCACTAAAATGATCTGGGCCCCCATGGGCATGTGTTGTCTTAATGTTCTTGTACTGAGAAGTGCTGCATTTTTATAATGAAAGCTATTGCAGGAAAGCGATTCCGACCTCAGATAAAAGGAGAAGATTACACTTGCCACTCGAGTTACGGTATTAGAACAACTGATTTTATTTGTTTTCATTTCATTTTCCCTGTCAGCTGCTGCTGAACCTCTTTGCAAAATTCTTCAAAAATCTTAATTGTATTTTGTGTGTCTGGATCCCCCTAAGAAATGACAAATGTTTTCACTCACAAATTAGATGTCTCTTTTCATTTAAACACCAACAAGAAAAGCTAATTTAAGAATGTTGGAGCCATTGTTCCAGCAAGAGCCCTGATGTGTGATAGAAGTTGACAGATAGATTTAGGGACATAGAGCAACAAACTCTCTGTTGGGAATGTAGATCTATAAGATACTGATTTAATTTTTCTCTTAGGTGGTTCACAAGTGAGAAAAAAGGGCCACGTTTATGCTTGTAGGATACAGTAAAAAAGTAACTTTCAAGGGCACAGTCACATAATTTATGTCCAGCATTGAATCAGACACAGCAACCTTCAGACACAATTCCTAGGGACAGTTGTAGAAGCTTTGCCTGAAGAAAAACTTGAAGGCTTTTGCTAAGCTTTGAATGAAATAAAACTGGGAAAGAACTGGTAAATAACATGCAAAGAGATGGGGAGGATGTTGAGTACATGGAACTGTGCAAAGTGGGGAGGTAGGGGATATATTGGCAATACTCCAAACAGTTGAGCTGCTGAGTAGAAAGGGAAGATGACCAGAACAGAACCTTCTCTTCTGGCAGAGGTACCAAGGTCATGCTCAAGTTGCACCTGAGTATAGTAATTTAGCTTTGGGAACTCAAGCCCAAACTTGAGTCTGACAGCAATACAAACTGATATTTCAAGAACAGATCTTCTTCCCATACTAGTTACTAGGACTTCACAGTGGAAAAGCAGAGATGCAACACAGGTGCTCAGCACTGAAATATCTTCCCCTCCTTTGCTGATCAGACACATATTTCAGAGCTGGAGTACTTCTCCCATGTGTTCAAGGTCTTTTGCTCGTGACTCTGTTTTTCCAAGCTAGTTTAGGTACACTCCAAGAAGAGGCAGCTTTGCAGCATTTAGTCAGCAGATGGTTTCTGAGAGTGCGCCCCTGTGAAACATTCAACAATCCTTGACTAGAGTCAATCACTGTGTTCACTGGTAAATGCTTGAAGATGGCTTCAGATGAATGTCTCACCCATCTTTTTCTTGCCTTGGTGCTCAAGAGAAGTACTCCTGTAGTTACTGGAGTAGACTTGTCAGATGCTGTGGATCCTGTCAGACTGCAGCCTCAGCTTATCCATTGTAAGATAGGCTGTTTTAGGTTGGCCAGAGAAAGTTTCCAACTTCATACTCCTTTGCATCTCCCTGTGGCTCNAGAATTATTTTTTTTCTGAGAGCTGATGTCATTCACTAAGACCTTAAGAAAGGTACCTGAAATAACTACTTGTAGAAAACTACAGATAGGTGTGCAGCTTCCTCCTTTGCCCATCTCTTCCTACTCCCAACTTAAGTGAGGGAAAATAGGCATCTAGGGACCCTCAGGGAAGCTTCCACAAAGCAGGGATCAGATATTGTTTCTTCTCTGCCTGGATCATTAATTCACTCTGTGACTATAAGCAAATATGAGTCTTGAGCCACAGTTGTAAAACTGAAGTAAAGATCCATTTATTCCCCAAAAAATTACCCGAGAGACTAAAGTAGCTTGCCTGCTTTTCAATCTCCTGAGGCATTCAAGACCATCCCACAAGACTGACAGTTTAATGAAACACAGCCCTTGATCCCAGCCAATGATGAAGGGTTTGGAAGTCCTGAAGGTAATGCCATTGGTCCCTTCTTTAGCTGGTAGGAAGACAAAGATGCTGGTAATGCACATTTCAGCTCAGATATGTGTGAGTTGTCATGCTTATCGTTAATATTGTTTGCTTGCTGCAAAGCAGGTGTTAGCTCAGAAAAAAAACCCACAAAATAAACTAAAACCCAAACAACAAAAAACATAAAAGCTGCATTCTGGATTGTTTGTTCCTCACTAAAATGATCTGGGCCCCCATGGGCATGTGTTGTCTTAATGTTCTTGTACTGAGAAGTGCTGCATTTTTATAATGAAAGCTATTGCAGGAAAGCGATTCCGACCTCAGATAAAAGGAGAAGATTACACTTGCCACTCGAGTTACGGTATTAGAACAACTGATTTTATTTGTTTTCATTTCATTTTCCCTGTCAGCTGCTGCTGAACCTCTTTGCAAAATTCTTCAAAAATCTTAATTGTATTTTGTGTGTCTGGATCCCCCTAAGAAATGACAAATGTTTTCACTCACAAATTAGATGTCTCTTTTCATTTAAACACCAACAAGAAAAGCTAATTTAAGAATGTTGGAGCCATTGTTCCAGCAAGAGCCCTGATGTGTGATAGAAGTTGACAGATAGATTTAGGGACATAGAGCAACAAACTCTCTGTTGGGAATGTAGATCTATAAGATACTGATTTAATTTTTCTCTTAGGTGGTTCACAAGTGAGAAAAAAGGGCCACGTTTATGCTTGTAGGATACAGTAAAAAAGTAACTTTCAAGGGCACAGTCACATAATTTATGTCCAGCATTCTTAAATTAGNGAAATATCTTCCCCTCCTTTGCTGATCAGACACATATTTCAGAGCTGGAGTACTTCTCCCATGTGTTCAAGGTCTTTTGCTCGTGACTCTGTTTTTCCAAGCTAGTTTAGGTACACTCCAAGAAGAGGCAGCTTTGCAGCATTTAGTCAGCAGATGGTTTCTGAGAGTGCGCCCCTGTGAAACATTCAACAATCCTTGACTAGAGTCAATCACTGTGTTCACTGGTAAATGCTTGAAGATGGCTTCAGATGAATGTCTCACCCATCTTTTTCTTGCCTTGGTGCTCAAGAGAAGTCATCCTGTAGTTACTGGAGTAGACTTGTCAGATGCTGTGGATCCTGTCAGACTGCAGCCTCAGCTTATCCATTGTAAGATAGGCTGTTTTAGGTTGGCCAGAGAAAGTTTCCAACTTCATACTCCTTTGCATCTCCCTGTGGCTCTATTACCTTGTCAAACAAGAAGTTCAAAGGAATTTTAAGCAACCTTGGTCCCTCTTTTGACTTGTGCCAAGTATAGAATAGACCCTTGTGGAGAAAAATGGTCTGAAAGTTATCCTGGAAGCTAGTTAGACACCAGGCACCTTGTGCCAGCAATCAGTCAGAAGGCTGAGGGGACAGACCTCCACACTGTGAAGTCTTTCTGAAGCAGCTTCATGTTCAGCCTATGAGAAGAGAGAGTCACTAAGAGCTCCCTTATTTACTTTCTAATGCCATTGGGTAATAGACAGAGCTGTAGGAAAGCTAATTCTTAGGGGAGATGGCTCTGTCTGCCTGCATCCCTCAGGGTGTAACTCCTCAGGCACTGAAAGCACACAGCATCTCCCAGCACGGTCTTACAGATGGACTGTAAGCTGGATTCTGGCAATTTTAGCTGTGCTTAGCAGCCTCTTCCTCCATAAGTGGTCCTATTACAATCAGAGGAGTAAGTTTCTACCTGAGTGAGGAAGTCAGGCTGGTCCTCGAGAGCTGAGAGTTAAAAGTCTAGCAAGGAAACTGATTTCCATAAAAATGGAAATAAGCCAGAGAGGGGAGAGCCATATCTGAGTGCAAATGCAAGCAATTAGTTCAAAGCCATTACAGTAATGGCTAGAAATATTTTTTATTATTATTATTATCATTACTGAAATACATTAGTAATATATTTTTAAAAATGTAAATATACACAGTACAATACCATCTATTTGCCAGAGCATGAAGTAACCCCATTTCTGTGGTACGTGCAAAGGAGTCTGTGGAGTCTTTTAACCACAAACACAGAAAAGTACAGAGGAATATGAATGAAGGCATTATCAGGGAGCACTTGAGAAAGGCAGCTCTAACTAGATACCAACATGAATATTTGCTCAAACTTAAAGCTGGGTTTTCAGAACAATTTCTAGGAATACCTGCCTGGCACTACCTGCCTTCCTCAGCCTGAAACCCCTCTTCCTCAGAGTAGTGCTTTTTCTTCCTTCCCCACCAGGGCCTTGAGAGGATGCCTGGCTCAACTATGGGACTCAGAGGTCCCATCACAGGGTATGACAGCACTGGGGATGTTCAACAAAAGAGGAAACCCCCCAGTGACATACTGTAACCGTTGTTTTGGCTGGATTCAAAGTGTGCTGCTCAAGGTTTGGAATACTGTTATGAACCTACAAGGTGGGCAGTTCAACCTAGTTCACTTTCACATCTCCATTGCGTTTCTTTGAAGGAACTAGCATCTGACTGAGTTAACAGTATGAAGCATTACTTGTATGAAACCAACCTTTGACATACACAGGAGGTTCTCAAGTATAATTCAGACATGACCAGTCCCCTGAATAAGACACATGACCCTGATGTAAAGAAGAACAACTAGCCGGGTAACTCAATCCAGTAAGCATGATTACAGCCATTCACATGGTTCTGGTGCTGACAAAACCAGGACATCCAGGAGGAATGTTCTTTTGTTAAGCTGGGGAAAGTATACATTTTCTATGTTCTGTGCATCATTACTTCATTTACANTCACTGTGTTCACTGGTAAATGCTTGAAGATGGCTTCAGATGAATGTCTCACCCATCTTTTTCTTGCCTTGGTGCTCAAGAGAAGTCATCCTGTAGTTACTGGAGTAGACTTGTCAGATGCTGTGGATCCTGTCAGACTGCAGCCTCAGCTTATCCATTGTAAGATAGGCTGTTTTAGGTTGGCCAGAGAAAGTTTCCAACTTCATACTCCTTTGCATCTCCCTGTGGCTCTATTACCTTGTCAAACAAGAAGTTCAAAGGAATTTTAAGCAACCTTGGTCCCTCTTTTGACTTGTGCCAAGTATAGAATAGACCCTTGTGGAGAAAAATGGTCTGAAAGTTATCCTGGAAGCTAGTTAGACACCAGGCACCTTGTGCCAGCAATCAGTCAGAAGGCTGAGGGGACAGACCTCCACACTGTGAAGTCTTTCTGAAGCAGCTTCATGTTCAGCCTATGAGAAGAGAGAGTCACTAAGAGCTCCCTTATTTACTTTCTAATGCCATTGGGTAATAGACAGAGCTGTAGGAAAGCTAATTCTTAGGGGAGATGGCTCTGTCTGCCTGCATCCCTCAGGGTGTAACTCCTCAGGCACTGAAAGCACACAGCATCTCCCAGCACGGTCTTACAGATGGACTGTAAGCTGGATTCTGGCAATTTTAGCTGTGCTTAGCAGCCTCTTCCTCCATAAGTGGTCCTATTACAATCAGAGGAGTAAGTTTCTACCTGAGTGAGGAAGTCAGGCTGGTCCTCGAGAGCTGAGAGTTAAAAGTCTAGCAAGGAAACTGATTTCCATAAAAATGGAAATAAGCCAGAGAGGGGAGAGCCATATCTGAGTGCAAATGCAAGCAATTAGTTCAAAGCCATTACAGTAATGGCTAGAAATATTTTTTATTATTATTATTATCATTACTGAAATACATTAGTAATATATTTTTAAAAATGTAAATATACACAGTACAATACCATCTATTTGCCAGAGCATGAAGTAACCCCATTTCTGTGGTACGTGCAAAGGAGTCTGTGGAGTCTTTTAACCACAAACACAGAAAAGTACAGAGGAATATGAATGAAGGCATTATCAGGGAGCACTTGAGAAAGGCAGCTCTAACTAGATACCAACATGAATATTTGCTCAAACTTAAAGCTGGGTTTTCAGAACAATTTCTAGGAATACCTGCCTGGCACTACCTACCTTCCTCAGCCTGAAACCCCTCTTCCTCAGAGTAGTGCTTTTTCTTCCTTCCCCACCAGGGCCTTGAGAGGATGCCTGGCTCAACTATGGGACTCAGAGGTCCCATCACAGGGTATGACAGCACTGGGGATGTTCAACAAAAGAGGAAACCCCCCAGTGACATACTGTAACCGTTGTTTTGGCTGGATTCAAAGTGTGCTGCTCAAGGTTTGGAATACTGTTATGAACCTACAAGGTGGGCAGTTCAACCTAGTTCACTTTCACATCTCCATTGCGTTTCTTTGAAGGAACTAGCATCTGACTGAGTTAACAGTATGAAGCATTACTTGTATGAAACCAACCTTTGACATACACAGGAGGTTCTCAAGTATAATTCAGACATGACCAGTCCCCTGAATAAGACACATGACCCTGATGTAAAGAAGAACAACTAGCCGGGTAACTCAATCCAGTAAGCATGATTACAGCCATTCACATGGTTCTGGTGCTGACAAAACCAGGACATCCAGGAGGAATGTTCTTTTGTTAAGCTGGGGAAAGTATACATTTTCTATGTTCTGTGCATCATTACTTCATTTACAAATTTGGTACCCAAACTATACCTTTCTTGGCAAATATTTGCATTTGTAGGGCCTTGCTTGTGTGTCTACAGTGATTGGTGGTATAGGGGTGTTGAGCTGTGCTCTCGCAGCTCTGCAGTCCCACTGTGGTTCTGGAACAACTGCCCTATTCCTGACACAATTTGGTAGAAAAATACCCGGAAAAGCATAACATTACCAACAGATGCATCTTCTTTGACAGTGCCTTGTCCATGCAGAAACACTGAATGGCTCTTCTGACAATGTCACTGTGTACAAGTTTAGTTTTATTCATATCAGTAGCTGTGGTATTATCTGAGCTGTTAGTGTGATGAGAAGGCAATGCTGTGTGACAGTTTGTTTCATTGAAAATGTAGGTTTTTGCTTCATTGGATGGGTAATGTGGAGACTTATAGGCCAGCCTATAGGTCTTTGAGTACAGGTTCATGGTTCCCACTAAAGGTAGTAGAAAGAAACAGGCAGCAGTGGGGTGAGACAGTCTATTTAATCCTCTGTGCAGCAGCTACAGGCAGGTGGCAAATTCACTGTGCTCAGCACTCATGGATGTACCCATTCATACATGTGTGTTATTTATACTTTTCTTTTGGGTCCTTAGTGTGTCCAAACCTAGACTGCAGGTGATATGAAAGACATTGTCTGCTGAAGAAAGATCATATTTTATTCTTCTTGTCTTGGATTCAATGAAGTGACAAATGTAAGCCTGTTTGGTATTACTGTGTGGCTGCTGCATTTCTCACAACTGCTTATTGAGGGTTGTCTGACAGAAAGTCCTGGATCATGCATTTCTGTTATTTATATGCAAGGACTTTCTCTGTAATCCTTTCAGAAAGATGACTGATGCCCTCAGCCCCACCAGCACAGCTTGGCTCTCATTTCTCTGCATAAGGTGCTTCCATCCCCCAAAGTGGTGTGGGGTGTGGGAGCCTTCAGCTGAAACACTCCCCATGTCTTACAGGGCCTTGATTCAATGGCACTTGATATATGTCCTGTATTTTAGGCATTCAAGCAGCCCCATCAGTTTGTGGTTGAGTTCATGGATATGGCTGTTTGCACTGGACTCACATTGTGGACCAGCAGAAGACCTTCGGGCAGTTGTGGTGTGAGGCTCTAAGCAGACAGTCCACACCAATGTTTTTGTTGTCTGAACACTGCTCCAACAGGCTTTCTGTAAGCAGGCTTGAAGTCACAGCACTATGATTCTTGATAGAAACCTGGGGATGTGGTCCCAGAAGGATACAACAGCAGGAAAAATAGTGTCTCTCCTTGTCTCTGGGAGCTTTTCCAGGACATTGCCACTTGATTCAGTCTCATCTCTGGACTCAGGAAATGGGAGCTGGTTTCTGGGAAGGGTCCCAGAGGGCCAGTGGCTGGGTCACTGGCTGTGTCTGGACATCCTCAGTCACCCTCTTTCTGATTTACCTTTGTGAAAAGTGTCTTTCAACTCCTGGCATGTTTTCTGTATGTAGCAGGAGAGGATTGTCACCTCTCTGCACTTCCTCAGCAGAAAGCTTTTGAATAGATTTGAAGCATTCTCTTGAGCCTATGGCTGGTGATGGCTGCCCTGAGCTTCGTAAAGGGTCAATGTCAGATGAAGCAACTGCTCATTGCATGGACCGCAGCACTCTGAAGGGAAACAAATTGTGATGTCTGCTTTGAGAGGAGAACCCTGTGTGATATGTTTGGAAGGATTTTGTGAATCAGTAAGTGGACCACTGCCAGAGTAGGGAATACCAAGGTGAAATGAACAGAGAAGTATGCAGTTCATTTCAGCTCAGGATTGACATCAGTTACTGACACAATCCATTACTGGACCTGTTTGTTATACCAACTTAATTGTTTCTTCAGAAAGAAAAGGAGAAAAATAATCTATATGCCCAGTTCATTGTAAACCAATAAATAACCACAGGTCTCTCTCCTGCCTCATTTATAGTATTGCTGTTGGCTGGGAGTGAAAGGTGATGTGCTGAGCTATTTGGCCAGCAGAAACAGGCACTCTCTGAACTCTTTTCCTGCCTCCAGGCACTGGAAACAGATCCTGCTTTGCAAAGGTGATGCACAGAGCAACTGCGGTCCTTCTTTGACCTAAGCTTTCACATCCATTATTCTTTGCTACAAGCTGCTTTTTTCTGCTCTGGCCATTTTAGCATAGCAGGTCTCAGCACTCAGTGTGGCCCAGTCCACGGCCATGGAAATAGTTTCTCCTATTCATCACATCTTAAATAATCTCTGAACCAGAAACTCCAGTGCTGGGCACAAGAATTGTGAAGGCTATAAGTAAAAACCTTTCATATTGAGCACATTCCTTGTCTCAAAGCTTGTATCGTTTCTCGTTTTACAGTGCACTGAGACTATATGTGCCCTGAGATACCAGTCAGATGGAGAGGGTGGGCATGAACCACACTGAGCACAAGAGGTTTAGGCTTAACACAAGGAAGAACTTTTTCTCAGTGAGGGTGCCAGAACTCTGGAACAGGCTGCCCAGGGGGGTTGTGGAGTCTCCATCTCTGGAGACACTTAAGACCCGCCTGGATCTGTTCCTGAGAGACTTGGTCTAAGTGATCCTGCTCAGGCAGGGGGGTTGGACTGGATGATCTTCTAGGTCCCTTCCAGCCCCTAATTTCTGTGATTCTGTGATTCTGTGATTCTGTGAATCCAGATCCATAGATTTGAGGCAACCCAGTGGATGCACGAACTGTGAATGTGGTCTGGAGGAGATCAAATAGGACTTTTCCTGTATATCCTCATGTAGCATAAACCACAGTTTAGGAAACATGATCACATGTATGAAACATGGGGTATTTACTTTTGTTGTACTTGAAGAGTGTAATTTGACCACTAGAGTCTTTCACCATGTTTTCTCAAGAGTCTTCTCTAGTTCTTGAAAAATCATGGGGTTGGCAGGGAGATCATATGGTTAATAAAAAAAAAAGTTAAAGATTTGTTGTTGATTTGCTTTTGCTTTTTTTAAAGATCTGTTCTGTTTTAGGTCTGTTTTGTCTCATTGTGAACAGAAGCATAAGAAATGTCTGTAAAAACAAAAAGAAAGTTGAAGATCTGTGTGGTAAACCTTTAGGACACACTGTAAATATTGCAGAAATTATGTTGAGCTCATAGCAGTTTGTGAGAAAAAAATCAGTCTTCTTAAAATACAACCTCTCAAAGATAGGAACCACAATTTAGTTGTCTGTGTGGAGAAATATGCTCGAAGTGCTTAACAAATTATAAAAATATTAACAATTAATAATAGATGAACCCTGAAAAAAAGATGAATCACTGCACTAGGGAAAACCCAGTGAAAATCTTTTGTTTCTTGTCAAGGATCCTGTTCTGATGACCGCATCTGCTACAGCAGCATATGCTGGAAAAATGCTCTTAGACACAGCATAGTTACACAGATTAACAAACTGGGTATTGGGAATCTGGCCCGCAGCATGGAAGTCTCATGAATCAGTGATGAACCTCACTCTGCACAGCTTGCTGAGCCATGAAGCAAGTGCCACTTTTGTGGGAGTAGAGAATGGCTTGTATATGTGGCGATGGTGTGTCTGGTCCTGAGATGGATGGTGCAAAGTGTGTGGGAGGCATTTTGGAGAGATTGGCATTACAAAGAGGGGGCTGTGATGACCAGGACTGTCAATCTTGGAAAAGACCAACTCTTCATCACTAGATCTGTATGGGCTATCGAAGAGAGAAATGTTTTTCCAGTATTTTCCATGGGGAAATGAAGAGTCTCCCTGTGTACTTGCCAGCAGCTGTAGGTTGAGGGTCTGCACATCAGGCTGCTCTAACCTGCTCTGGATGCTGCCAGTCAGCTTGCCTCCCAGGGTCTACCAGCAAACATCATCCTGTCTGTTAATGTCAGGGTGCATTTGACCCCAGAGCAGGTTTATCATCCACACGAGATCCCACCTCAGGTGGCATGCGTAATGCATCTGATTCCCTGCCCTGATTGAACTCTCAGTGTGCTGATCGCAGACTCAGTCACTTATAGTGCAGATGCCGAACAGAGACAGCATGTCTTGGTTTTGCCAGAAAAGTGGAAATCCCAGATAAATGGCTATAAATTCTGCCCAAGGCACACCTGAAGGCAAAAAAAGCCAAAACTGTGTGAAAACATTGGATGTACAGTAGCACTTCCATGTCCACTTTTTGTATCATTTCAGAAACACATTTCCATGGGTTTTTTTACTTTGAAATGAACAGATC
>VYZU01072884.1:0-25858 GCA_013401355.1 Ceyx cyanopectus
GCTCTTGCAGATCCTCTCTGCTAAGACCTGGGCTAGGATTCACACACAACACCCACCCTTTGCAAGTGCATCAGTTGTCTGGCACAGAAAGCAAACGAGGTGAATATTCACCTGCCCTGAACCTTTGCTGCTTTAAATGCAATTTCAACTCAATGCAAAGTTCTTCCCTTCTTGGCCAAATGATTCTGCAGAGTCACTTCCAGCTGCTTCATCCCCCTGCTCTGGCATGGCAGCAGTTCAGCAGTATCTGGAGGGGAAGCATCTGCCTGTCAGAGCATCACACCAAGCTCTGGGATTCTCCCAAGTGGCAGTCATTAGATCACTGTACAGGGATATTATTAGTGTCTTTGCAGCCAGCACCAGCCAATGTCAGATTGTTCCACGATGTGTTCAACAGGCATCAACATTTCCAAAAGCACCAGACAAATGTCTTTTTCCTTGACCTCTTTAATGTGAAGTTGTAGATCATTTGTGTGTTTAACAGCTCTCAAAACATCAATGTGTGCCTGCTTACAAAATAGATATCTTCTCACTCCTTTTTTTTCCTCCTTCAAGTGCCATGAGAAATTATTTAAGGAAGTTTTAATGAAATGCATCTGTCACTTATGAAGATAAATAGCCATAGGATGGCTTTCCATTACTGGAAATGGCAGAATTAAATTAGAAAATTACAATCCTCAGCATCTTCCCTGACTTGTTTTTGCATAATGTGTTAGAAAATATGCCCACATAGGCAGAATGCTGCAATACCAATGGAGCATGTCATAAAACAAGACCTCTTTTTATGGTTGTTTTGTTAGTTTGCACTGGGGAGTTTTCTCTCATGGATCATTCCTGGTCCAGTTTCTGGGCAAGAAGGCCCAATGAGTGAAGGGAAACCAACTGGAGTGCCAAGTAGATCAGACCCTCCCTCTCTTCCAATACCTAAGTACTGGCCTTTGGGCTGTATTTGACTCCCAAGCCAAATGGGAAGATCATGGTAGAATATATGTATAATTTCTCATATTCCATCTAGAAGGCATCTCCTTTTCCATTCAACAGACTAAAAATAGTGTTACCATTCAAATCCTTTGGACAGTGGGAATAAATCCTGTATTCTAATGCAGAAAGATGACTGTTAAAGGAGACATTAAAAAGAACAGTGGAATTGCCTTTTCTGATGGAATGGATTCTTCTTTGTCCTTCACTATCAACCTGCTTTTTTTGTCCTCAGGAGCAGGTTGTTGCTAGTTGGGTTTGTCTTATTTTAAGTGGAGTTAGACTGCTTAGATCCTGGCCTGCTTAGAGTTAAGCTGCAATGTGATTTCCAGCCTTTAGCCCTGGAAGCAAAGAGGTAGCAATTGGAATAACCACACAATAGGAAGTCCCTTGTGTTTCTCACCTCTGCTTCCAGCTGCTACCAGAGGATGCAAGCAGAATATTTCTGGCCCTCAGCCTACTCCACACCAGCAGCATATGCTCCTGCTTCTCTGCTCTGTTGACCTCCAACTAACCCAGCACTCTTCCACTCATCCTCCTGGAGTTTCTTTCCTTTTGTATGGCATGGGGATTGAGTGTTTTTAGTCAGCAGAGGAGACAGGAGTGCTTTATCCACTGCTACCTCAGTCAAGTTTCTTTCTAGGCACGTTGCTATTGAATC
The DNA here is from genome assembly GCA_013401355.1 of Ceyx cyanopectus. Lineage (NCBI taxonomy): Eukaryota > Metazoa > Chordata > Aves > Coraciiformes > Alcedinidae > Ceyx > Ceyx cyanopectus. The sequence goes on from VYZU01072884.1 coordinate 1,640, forward strand.
CTCATCCCTCCTTTCCTGAATAAATGCTTTAACTCCCTGCTTTTATTCCAAGCTGGTGAGCAATGCTGTAATGCCCCTCACCAGCTGGTGTGGAGCTCTTAATGCTGCAGCTCATGCTGAGCCCAGCACTGGCTGTGCATGGCAGGAGTGTTCAGCCAGGAGTCCTGCAGAAGCGAGGAAGGACTGCAGCTGATCATGTGGGCAGTCAAATGCAAAGGTTGATGAGAGCACAGAATGTTCCTGTAGCTAATGAATGTAGCAGGTTAGAGAGGGAGAGAAGGAATTTCCCTATCATATCTTTAAAGTTTTTTGCTTTTCTCCAAAAGAAATGGATCTAGTTTTCATTGCTAAACTCCTGAAACGTCCCAAAGATTCCTGTGAGGACAATAGTGGGGGTGAGTGGGAGAACTGACTGAAGGTCCCAAGTTATTGAATACATTTTGGGGAATACCCAGGGCTCTCTGAGAACAGGAGGCAAGCAGATAAAATGTATAGGTCATGAAGATGGGAGCTTTTTAAAGCCCCAGCTGCTTTCCTTTCAGCCTCATCTTAATTGAACTGCTCAGATAACAGCAGCCCTGCATGAAGTAAATGCCTGTTCCCCTAGCTTTGACCTTCAGTAATCCTCCAGGAGTGCAGCTAGGGATGCACATCACTTTTCCCCTGCTGTACAAAGGAAGAAACACACAGATTTGAATACCCAGATGAACAGGAGTAGAGTAAGTGATGAGCACAAATAGCACCAAGGTCACAGAGAAACAGCCCTGGCTGGGGTCAAGTGCCTGGTCTCCATCAGGATCCTTGCAGATGGCAACACACCCCCCCAGCGCTCCCAGTTAGTGGTGGGATTTTGTTGGAGCATTTCCATCCCAAGGTCAGCATGTCTGGCTGACCCTGGTAGGGGGTGGTTTAACCTGGGAAGCTTTGAAATGTGATGAACTTTCAGTGACCTGACACTGCTCTGTATTATTAATTATCACACAATGATCAAACTCTTATGAAAGTCCTGCTTTAGTATAGAACTCTAATTAATAATAATTAATAATTATACTGCTTTCTCTGCAGTGTATCCTACAGGTTGACTGCATCTTGTGCAGAGAAGTATTTCTTTTTATTTTTTTTCTACATGTAATGCCCTTTAATTTCATCAAGTTTTGTTTGTTCTCTGTTCCTCCATCCAGTGTGGCCCAAGGTGGGATGAGAAACTTCTCCTCTATGCCTCCTGCCATCTGGAACAGGCTTGTCTGTATTTCTCTGCTTCATTGGCTTCCCAGCTCATTTAAAACCTCAGCTGAAAATTCCTTCCTTCCCCCTTTGCTTTTGTCTTCCTGCTCTTATTTGCCTCTGAAGCAACACTTCTGGTCTCTGTAAAGCAGCTGAGAGATGGAGTTTGCAGGAGAGCCAGAATTCAGACTTAATCCTTTAACCTTTACTCACAAAGACATGTCTGGACTGGAGACAACGGGCTACTAGTGAAAGCACCTGCATGACCAAGTGGATTTTCTTCTGGGATACATAAAGAAAGAGGAAACAATTTATTTAGAGCATTCCTAATTGTGAATATTAACATCAGCTCCAACATGTAACTGCCTTAGCACAGAGCAGGGACCTGGGAAGCAGCTGGCCCTGTACAGTTAGCAGATAAATGACCATGGACTGAGCTGCTGGAAGCCACAAACATCTTGTGGGAGGGAAATGGTTTTTAATGTCAGATCCTGACACAGGTCAGGTTGGAGGGCAGGAGGGGTAGTGTTCAGAATGGGCAGAAAAGGTAGGATTGAATTTTGCCTGAGCTTTGTTTAAAACTTCTTAGGACAGAATGCTGGGCAAGAGGCATTCCTGTAGAACACTTCAAAGGAAGCAAGAGATTGACTCTGTCAATATTTAGGATATAATAATATTTAGGATATATTAGATTAAATTCTCAGGTGGCCCTTCAGTAAAAGCCAGACTAGGGGGAAATTATTGACATGGACCTGACAAGAGATCTCATCTCTCAGTGGAAACCCAGGTAAGTGGACACTGACATGACCAAAACCACTTAGATGATCTTAATACTTTGAGAAGTGCCTGTCCATCTATTATATATGGAAAAGATTCTTCCTGTCCCTGGCAGGAGCTCCAAAGAAGAGAATAAATTTGCTGTAAATATATAGTGTAAGCAACACCTTCAACAAATAGTTGAAGTTTTTTGGTTTTTTTTATCTCAAAGCCACTTGATTATTCCAGGACTTATCTCAGAGTTTAAATGGAAGTTCTTTGCCTATCACTAATCTATCTGAAAGGCTATTCCAGAATGGCATTCTTTTGATAGCTGGAAATCTTACCCCAGTTTCCAGTCTAAATTTATTCATGGCCAATTTCTATCTATTTGATCTTGTTCCAGCATTATCCTTTAGGCTGAAGAATTCTTCTCCCTCCTAATATTTACTCATTATCTACCATCTTGTGTCTCATTTTGCTAGGCCAAACAAACCAAGCTCTTTTAATCTTTCTAGGCTAGATCTTCTGTTCCTGAACCCAACTTTGCAACCCTTCTCAGTGCATCTTTTTTGAGTGGTGACAGGAACTGAAGCATCTGAAGCAAGGTGTTCCCAACATTGTGGCCTTTCTCCACCAACAAAGCTGGGCCTGACTGGAACCAGACTGGTTTTCACCACTCTTTCACACTCCTTGTCATCTACAGAAGCACAGGAAAACGTTGCATGTGATTTTCTCCACTGTCAAAGGATGACTATTGGGAAGTCAGACTTTCTTCTGTGGCAAATTTGTTTTGTGTGGAGCAGTTGCCACCAGTTGATGTTCTAAGGGAAAGGCACAGAGTGGAAATTTCCATTCTCCCTTCACATGAACACAACGTGCTTTTCAATTGGAGGCCTAACTCCTAAGAGGACCCAGTAAACAAACACAAAGAGACAAAGCTATTTTGGAGCTTGCTTTGCTGAAATGTGGGATTTCCTGACTTGGTTTGTTTTCATTAAAATAACTTTAAAGAAAGATGAAAAACAAAGACTTCCAAGTCTGAAGTCAATGGAAATAAAGCAGTCTCAGAAGTCCTAATCTCCAAGGACCTTGTCTCGACTTCAGGAGGAGCTGAGCTTGCTCTGCACCTCTCTGGATTAGGGCCTGAGGAAAGCAAACAATCTTTAATGGCCAGTGTCTTTATGGGCTCTTTTGTGCCAAGTGCAGAATACATCAGAAGCTTCAATTACTTGAAAACAAGCAGATATGTAAGAAAAGTGTGTGATCATTTGCTGGGGATAGTAACAGAAATAATTAGGAAGGGAAGCAGGTTTCCATCTGGTTTTGCTTTGCTTTGTTTTTAAGATGATAAAACAATCAAAAAAGGATATTCTGAAACAGCACAATTCAACACATAATTAAAACATAGTTCTTTCTTGTTTCAATAGGATTTTCTTGTTTGTTTGTTTTTTTCTTGGGATGTCTATCCAAGCATTTAACAGAGTGAAGCTGAATGGGGTGGTTAAGAAAAGTTCTAGAACCTCTCATCACTTGTAATAAACAGTGTGAGCATTCTGCATGGCCAGAGAATGCACTGCCTGCTGAAAATAAACCTCTTCACACTACTGGTGCTGATTTGATGCAGGTCATGGTGACACAGAATGGGATCCCTTCTTTATTTAGAAAAGGGAAGAGTGAGGCTGTAAACAAGAGCAGCTCTTCTGATGGTTGTGAATACTTGCAACACACTCTCAACTGTACACAAGTGATCTCAGCTCCTTTTAAAGACAAACAAGATGCAGTAACATTAATTGTCTGGCCCATTGTTACTTAATTCATTTGTGAAGTGAAAATGATTAATTGGAAGGTCTTGTCTTCCTTTCACCTGGCCAGAGGGATAGAAACACTCTGTAGGGAACAGACCATCAACAAACTGCTCCATCAGAAAACAAATCCTTTGCTAATATCTTGCTTGGCAGGCTCTGTGGATACCTTGGGACATCATCCAAGAAGGGCCTGAAGAAATTAATTGTCTCCCAGGCTGTTCTGAGATATAGGTCAGTCTTTCTGGGCTGTGCTAAAGCAAAGACAGCTGTAATCATCTAGGAAAGCCAGTAAAACCTGGAGAAGGTGGAGATTTTCAGGCTCTCCCACTGAGGATATTCCAGAGCAAAAGAATATTTTGACTGACCTGGAGGTAACCTTAAAACCTAACAGGAGAAAAGGAAACAAACCAAACAAACAAACCCCACACAAAAAACCAACAACCAAACTAAAAGCAAGACCAAACCAAACAAAAATCCCCAAACCAAATAAAACAAAAAACACCACAAAAGAAAACAAACAAAAAACAACAAACCCAACCCAAAACAAAACCAAAACCAAAAGGAAAAAAAACCAAACAGAAATGAACAAGGAAACCAACTAGCTGCAAGTCTGGGACCTCTTATGTCAGCTTCTCCTACTCTTTCAAGCTGTTTCTTCCTAGCTGAGTATGAACCTAGGTTTTCAGAGTGGCAGTTTGAAACTGGAAGTTGAAGTGTAAATGTTGAGTCTATCAGAGGAACTCTCCAAGCCTGGAATCACCAAACAGCCCCCTCTGGAATGGTGCAGCCCTCACACAGGGGTGATGCAGACAGCCCCATTGGGCTGCTGCTGATGCAGTTCTGATGAAATGCTCTTCAGACTGATAGGAAACTGAATTCTTCTGGCTCCAGGGTGCTGCTGCCCTTGGGAAGTGAAGTCACCCTGCTGGGACACAGGATGCCTCTGCTGAATCCTCACAGAGCTGCTTGGCAAAAGCCCAGAGCTGTGATCTAGCAGTGACTTTTCCTCCCAGGCCAGCCACACGTGTGAACATTGGATGCTCATCTTCCCAACTTAACCAGCAGAGCACTTTGTAGGGAGTTTGCTTCGTGGAACTTCAGCCCCCTGGGGAAACAGAGAGTTCATTTGTAATCTCCCTCCACGGAGAGATTTAGTGAGTCTGTCTTCAGCTCCTTGATGCAAATTTGCAGTGCCAGTGTCAGAAAAGATGATCATCAGCACTTATTTCCTGGATGACTTCAGAAATATCAAGACAAACTGCACTTCTTTAAGGGTACATTTCTCAGTGCTCTCAGACTTTCCTGCTGTCTTAACATCAGCAGTCATTTAACCACTCTATAAGCTCTCAGTATTTTTACTAACTTGGTGTAAGCAAATATTGATTGTGACTAAGATAGTAATTGAGTTCATTCATGATAATAGATGCTCCATTGGCTGCACCCATTAAAGCTTCTTTAAAAGCAAGAAACAACTTTAATTGCCTGGAGAGGCATGGGATGATATTGCAGCAGATTGGAACCTATTAATAACAGTAAATTCAAGGTTTGCCCTAGCTTGTTTATGCTTGTTAGTATTAAAGCTTCAGATGGACTAGAAAGATGACTAAAAGGGACATTCCAGACAAAATACCAGCCTGATTTTGCAGCTTTTATAAAACACCCTCTTTAATATCTCAGGATATCTCCATACAGCTCTGCAGAACTTTCTTGAAAAGAGCCTGTTCTTGATGAAATGTTTGTTTAGGGTTTTTTTTTTTTTCCTCCCTTACCTGTAAGATCTGGAAATGTGGTATTTGTTCTAAGCTCTATCATTTTGTGTGCCATAGAAACAGAGGAGCAGAAGGGATCACCAAATTCCTGAGTTGGTGCAGAGGAAGGGTGAACAGAGCTTATGATCTTTTAGCCTCTGTGTCTACTTGAAAACCAGAAGCAATCACAAATATACCTGCATCTCCCCATGAATGATCTGAGGGGCTTCTGGAAGCCAAGGCCTTCAAGATCTTAACAAAAAGGTGCTGGTGACAGTAGGTGGCAGATGCATCTCAGTGCCTCTCAAATTTGACTAACCCCTGATACACAGAAAATGAGTTTCAGCTTTGCAAACAGAAAAACCATTTACCAAGAACTGAGGATTATCAGTCGAGGGATAAGGGCAGGGCACCTCCTCCTTCACAGATGATTCCAGAAGCACATGGCCATCCTTCAGTGCTCAGCACCACCAGTGCTTCAAGGAAAAGAGCTGCTGAGCTTCCTTAGCTTTGTTTTGGAGCCCTGGAACCCTGAAAGAGCAGCTCCTCCTTTATATCACAGAATCACAGATGTCAGGCATTGGAAGGGATCTAGAAGATCATCTAGCCCAACCCCCCTGCCAGAGCAGAGGCACCTAGACCAAGTCACCCAGGAACAGATCCAGGTGGGGCTGGAATGTCTCCAGAGCAGGAGACTCCACAACCCCCCTGGGCAGCCCCTGCCAGGCTCTGCCACCCTCACTGGGAACAAGTTTTCCCTTGTGTTTCCCCTCAACCTCTTGTGCTCCAACTGACTCCCATTGCCTCTTGTCCTGTCACTGGATGGCACTGAGCAGAGTCTGGCNACAAAAACCCACTCACCATGCCCCCAGGCACCCGTGAAACACTAGCAAATGAGGATGGTGGGATTCACAGCCAAGCTGCACCAGGAGAAATGGTGAAAACAGATCTCTGGATTCCCCAACCTGTCACCCAAACTGGATATTATCTGACACCAATTGCTTCATTACAATTGGCAGGCATGTGAAGAGGACTCCTGAGGACAGTTTCCATTGTACTCTGCAATAAAGAGAATTTTGGGTTTTGTTTTTTTTTTTTTCTGAATTTACAATGAAATGAAATCTTATCTTTATTATGAGGTCATTCTTCTTTTTTTTTTTTTTTTTTTTTTTTTAATTAAAGAACCCTCCTGCATTTGGCAGTGTGTCTGAAGCTGACATCAGCAACATCTGGGAACACAGAGTAACACCTCACAGATGCTGAGGAACAATCTCACTGAAGCTAATAGCAAAGGCAGTTGTTCATCGTGGAGGAAAATTAGGCCCCCAGCCAACATTTTCCTATTTCAAGTTAGGCACTGCAATCACTACTGAGTATCACAAACATGTTCCAAATGTGCCTGCAACAGCATTAGAAAAAAAACCAAAACACCCCACCTCATCTGCATTTAAGTATTACTGACATTTTTATCCAACCTGAGAAGCTTAGAGCAAAGGCAAATGGGTATGTGACAGATTTGTCACACAGAAAGGCAATAGCCCCACAAATCTCTTCAGGATTTGCTGACACTGCCCCCCTGCCAGCATCCCCAAAAGCTGAGGGAGACTTCAGAGCCCTCCACTCCTGTCACTGAGTTTTGGGGCAGTATTACTTTAGGAAATGAATGAGGAGAAGCAGCCCCTGAGTGCAATGGGTTCATCTTCATTAAGCAGTTTGCTGATTCTGCTGTCAGCCCTAAATACCAGTTTAGCACTCAAATGAGAAGTCCACTCCCTAAAATCTCTTGCATATGCACTTACTGTTCATTATTTCTCTCCCAATGCTTGACTCAGCACTAAATTAGCCTAACAGACAGAAGGTGAAGAGCTCTGACTATTTTTTTGCTTTAAAATGGGGAAAAATCATGCTTCTGTGATACCACGACAAATGTTCAACTACGTGATCAGATGTATACACCTGCTTGAATGTAAGGTCAGAGTACACCTCTCAGAAAAGGTCAGTTTCACTCCATCTGCAACAAAACAAGCTCTGACCTATGATCCTCATATGATAATCCAAAGAGTCTCAGTGAACTTGTTTCAGTTCCAGAGGATGAGAGTGTCACTGTAAGAAATTCAGAAGTTGTTTCCAAAGCCCCTGATGTGCCAAGGAAGCAGACCTGCAATATTTCATTCACAGCAACTTTTGAGGGGTGTTTGTCTGCCTGCTAAGGAGGTGGTCTGGCTGATGCTCTGAAACCACAAAGCCACAAGTAAGTTGGATGTGAAATGCATTCCAGTTTTAGTTGAGCTCCAGAGTCTGCTGTTCATTTAGCCAAACAAGCCTGGAGAAGTGAATTGTAAGCTTGGAGCATCTTACAGGGGAATCCTTTCAGTGATAAAGTGATGAGCACTGGGCCTGGGGACTCAGAGAAGCTGAGCTCCATGTTTCTGTTCCCCTGCAAGGTTCAGAGACAGGGAAGCCAGTGTCCAAAATGTCATTGATTCTGCAGCTTTGTTTGGATAGATGTCTTTGGGAGAAGCACAACCCAACTGGCAACTGCCTGCTGAGTAGCTGAGCAGCAGGTTGTGCTGTGGTGGTGTCAGACAACCACCAACAGCTTTCAGGGACTCTCAGCCTTGCTTCTGGGCACTGGGGTTGTATCAGTGTGGGACCAGCTTCACACCAGGCACCTTAGATGATGCTGAAATGCTTTTGATTTCCCTGCACAGCTCTTTTGAATTACTGTGGTCAACTGAACCCTCTTGGAGAAACTGCTGCCCAGCTACAGGGTTCCCCGGCAAGGTCCTTTGGGGTGTGGGAGCCAAGAATGTTGTATCCAGCTTGACTCCACTTCTTCCATCACTTCAAATGCCAGGAAATTGGCCTTTTCCCTCTTGCAAGCACAAGTCCCTCGAGGGCACTGAAGCCAGGCAAACTCCTATTTGTGCCTGGGTATTGCTCATGCAGGTGAGCAGGGAGGAAACCACACTTCACTGGTGATGTTTTTGATTCTCCATGGAATGAAAATCACAAGCAGGACTGCACAAACACAATGCTTACTAACTTCTACCCAGCCTCACAACCTCTCTTGTGCACACCAGCACCCAGCAGAGCTAGAAGCAAGGTGAGGCAGCAGAATTCCAGGCAAAGCAATGCTGTCAGATTTCCCCCTGCTATTTTACATAGTGCTGAAAGATGAGTCCAGCAATGAGAATGGCTTTTCCCCCCATTATAAACACAGTCATTCATCTTATTCCATTTTTTTTTGGTCCCAAAACCTGCTTTACAGGGTGGATTTTTTCCCCTTTATCTTATAGCCTGACACATTTACAGCATTGATTTGTTTGTTTTTCTTAATAGGCAAAACTGTTCTACTGATGCAGCTCGGTGCTGGGTGATATTAACAAGCAGTGGTTTGNCCTCCTGCATTTGGCAGTGTGTCTGAAGCTGACATCAGCAACATCTGGGAACACAGAGTAACACCTCACAGATGCTGAGGAACAATCTCACTGAAGCTAATAGCAAAGGCAGTTGTTCATCGTGGAGGAAAATTAGGCCCCCAGCCAACATTTTCCTATTTCAAGTTAGGCACTGCAATCACTACTGAGTATCACAAACATGTTCCAAATGTGCCTGCAACAGCATTAGAAAAAAAACCAAAACACCCCACCTCATCTGCATTTAAGTATTACTGACATTTTTATCCAACCTGAGAAGCTTAGAGCAAAGGCAAATGGGTATGTGACAGATTTGTCACACAGAAAGGCAATAGCCCCACAAATCTCTTCAGGATTTGCTGACACTGCCCCCCTGCCAGCATCCCCAAAAGCTGAGGGAGACTTCAGAGCCCTCCACTCCTGTCACTGAGTTTTGGGGCAGTATTACTTTAGGAAATGAATGAGGAGAAGCAGCCCCTGAGTGCAATGGGTTCATCTTCATTAAGCAGTTTGCTGATTCTGCTGTCAGCCCTAAATACCAGTTTAGCACTCAAATGAGAAGTCCACTCCCTAAAATCTCTTGCATATGCACTTACTGTTCATTATTTCTCTCCCAATGCTTGACTCAGCACTAAATTAGCCTAACAGACAGAAGGTGAAGAGCTCTGACTATTTTTTTGCTTTAAAATGGGGAAAAATCATGCTTCTGTGATACCACGACAAATGTTCAACTACGTGATCAGATGTATACACCTGCTTGAATGTAAGGTCAGAGTACACCTCTCAGAAAAGGTCAGTTTCACTCCATCTGCAACAAAACAAGCTCTGACCTATGATCCTCATATGATAATCCAAAGAGTCTCAGTGAACTTGTTTCAGTTCCAGAGGATGAGAGTGTCACTGTAAGAAATTCAGAAGTTGTTTCCAAAGCCCCTGATGTGCCAAGGAAGCAGACCTGCAATATTTCATTCACAGCAACTTTTGAGGGGTGTTTGTCTGCCTGCTAAGGAGGTGGTCTGGCTGATGCTCTGAAACCACAAAGCCACAAGTAAGTTGGATGTGAAATGCATTCCAGTTTTAGTTGAGCTCCAGAGTCTGCTGTTCATTTAGCCAAACAAGCCTGGAGAAGTGAATTGTAAGCTTGGAGCATCTTACAGGGGAATCCTTTCAGTGATAAAGTGATGAGCACTGGGCCTGGGGACTCAGAGAAGCTGAGCTCCATGTTTCTGTTCCCCTGCAAGGTTCAGAGACAGGGAAGCCAGTGTCCAAAATGTCATTGATTCTGCAGCTTTGTTTGGATAGATGTCTTTGGGAGAAGCACAACCCAACTGGCAACTGCCTGCTGAGTAGCTGAGCAGCAGGTTGTGCTGTGGTGGTGTCAGACAACCACCAACAGCTTTCAGGGACTCTCAGCCTTGCTTCTGGGCACTGGGGTTGTATCAGTGTGGGACCAGCTTCACACCAGGCACCTTAGATGATGCTGAAATGCTTTTGATTTCCCTGCACAGCTCTTTTGAATTACTGTGGTCAACTGAACCCTCTTGGAGAAACTGCTGCCCAGCTACAGGGTTCCCCGGCAAGGTCCTTTGGGGTGTGGGAGCCAAGAATGTTGTATCCAGCTTGACTCCACTTCTTCCATCACTTCAAATGCCAGGAAATTGGCCTTTTCCCTCTTGCAAGCACAAGTCCCTCGAGGGCACTGAAGCCAGGCAAACTCCTATTTGTGCCTGGGTATTGCTCATGCAGGTGAGCAGGGAGGAAACCACACTTCACTGGTGATGTTTTTGATTCTCCATGGAATGAAAATCACAAGCAGGACTGCACAAACACAATGCTTACTAACTTCTACCCAGCCTCACAACCTCTCTTGTGCACACCAGCACCCAGCAGAGCTAGAAGCAAGGTGAGGCAGCAGAATTCCAGGCAAAGCAATGCTGTCAGATTTCCCCCTGCTATTTTACATAGTGCTGAAAGATGAGTCCAGCAATGAGAATGGCTTTTCCCCCCATTATAAACACAGTCATTCATCTTATTCCATTTTTTTTTGGTCCCAAAACCTGCTTTACAGGGTGGATTTTTTCCCCTTTATCTTATAGCCTGACACATTTACAGCATTGATTTGTTTGTTTTTCTTAATAGGCAAAACTGTTCTACTGATGCAGCTCGGTGCTGGGTGATATTAACAAGCAGTGGTTTGTGGCTGCCACTTGAAAGCCCGGGCATTAAGTGATGGATTAAACTTGTCACTCAAAAGCTCCAGCCTGCTTTTATCTGCGGTGTGCTCTGTCCTTGATAAAGATTCTCACCAAATCACCACAAACGCTGGAAATATTCAATAGGAAACAGAAGAGAGGAATCTGGATGGAAGGGAGAAAATCTTTCTGACAAGTGCTGATGACTCAACTCTTTGCTGTGCAGAATTCCTGGTGTTGTGCAGGGGATACCCAAGGAGAAAGCAGCAGCGTGGCTGGAACTGAGCACCACATTTGCAATCAGGCTCTTAATTAGAACACAAACGCTGTCGAATAGTAACATTATCACCTATAATTGGTCCAACAGAAAGAAACACTAATTGTGACATTAGCAGGCGAACGCTGGCGGGCAGGATCTCGGTTAAAATGCAAACAGACTAATTGACACGATGAGGAAAATGAAGAAAAGAAGAAGGTAATAAAAGAGGCTATTACGCTTTATCTTGGCAAATGGAAGGCCACTTTAGAAACACTCAATAGCCAAAGAGAGGGCAGGTAGCTTAAGCAAAGCAGTAAATGAAATAACGAGCATTGTTGATTCACTGCCTTTGTCTCAGAGAGCCAGAGTGATTACAAAGTGATGAGCAAGAGCCAGAATCTACTTTCTGCCTCATTAGTGTAAATTCCAAGTAGCTTCACTGAAGTCAGTACAGTTGAGATTTACAGGCTTCCAGATCTGGCCCCTCAATTACAAGCTCTGGATCAAAGTCTTCCCGGGACTCTGAGCAGCAAGGCAGAGAGTGAGGAAACCAACCCATGCCTTCCATAAATCAGATGCAAACTGATCATCAATTGTCCTGCCCGAGCCCAGTGAGGGGGAGATGTACTGGAGGAAAGGTTGGGCTGTCAGCTGGAGCCCTTTGGTCTCACCCACCTGCCATGCAGTTTAGCTCAGCAGGCTTCAGCAGCAAGGCCATGGAGGGCTGCTTCTCTGTGTGCTGTCTTGATCCAGCAAAATGTGTATTTCCATATCCCATTTCCTCCCTGTTCTTCACACACAGCTGGTGTGTCTAGTTGGGGAAAAATTTATCTGGGGCTGGTCCCCATCCTCAGCTATTGTATATTATATATAATATACAGTATTTCTCTCCTTTGACTTTGCTCTCTACCACACCTGGCCAAATTCCAATCTCCACGTTTGAAGGTGATGCCAAAGGAGAGCTCTTCATGTTCTCAGCTAAGCAGAAGCAGAAATGTGAAACCAAAGCAGATTCTGCTGCTTGCTCAGTCTATTCCACACCCATCTTCCACTCCCAGCACTCCAGTTTCCAGTAGTCTTCTGATTTTGAGCCACTGCTCAGCTCTTACTCCAGGAATACTTCCCATGAACTTCTGGCAAGGCTTTGCTGGGATCAGAGATGTGACATTCACTGGGTCTTTTCCAACATCTCCCCAGTTCCAATTAGATCCCCAACAGGTAATACCAGTTTTCCCAGAACAATTTTTTTNTCTGCCTGCTAAGGAGGTGGTCTGGCTGATGCTCTGAAACCACAAAGCCACAAGTAAGTTGGATGTGAAATGCATTCCAGTTTTAGTTGAGCTCCAGAGTCTGCTGTTCATTTAGCCAAACAAGCCTGGAGAAGTGAATTGTAAGCTTGGAGCATCTTACAGGGGAATCCTTTCAGTGATAAAGTGATGAGCACTGGGCCTGGGGACTCAGAGAAGCTGAGCTCCATGTTTCTGTTCCCCTGCAAGGTTCAGAGACAGGGAAGCCAGTGTCCAAAATGTCATTGATTCTGCAGCTTTGTTTGGATAGATGTCTTTGGGAGAAGCACAACCCAACTGGCAACTGCCTGCTGAGTAGCTGAGCAGCAGGTTGTGCTGTGGTGGTGTCAGACAACCACCAACAGCTTTCAGGGACTCTCAGCCTTGCTTCTGGGCACTGGGGTTGTATCAGTGTGGGACCAGCTTCACACCAGGCACCTTAGATGATGCTGAAATGCTTTTGATTTCCCTGCACAGCTCTTTTGAATTACTGTGGTCAACTGAACCCTCTTGGAGAAACTGCTGCCCAGCTACAGGGTTCCCCGGCAAGGTCCTTTGGGGTGTGGGAGCCAAGAATGTTGTATCCAGCTTGACTCCACTTCTTCCATCACTTCAAATGCCAGGAAATTGGCCTTTTCCCTCTTGCAAGCACAAGTCCCTCGAGGGCACTGAAGCCAGGCAAACTCCTATTTGTGCCTGGGTATTGCTCATGCAGGTGAGCAGGGAGGAAACCACACTTCACTGGTGATGTTTTTGATTCTCCATGGAATGAAAATCACAAGCAGGACTGCACAAACACAATGCTTACTAACTTCTACCCAGCCTCACAACCTCTCTTGTGCACACCAGCACCCAGCAGAGCTAGAAGCAAGGTGAGGCAGCAGAATTCCAGGCAAAGCAATGCTGTCAGATTTCCCCCTGCTATTTTACATAGTGCTGAAAGATGAGTCCAGCAATGAGAATGGCTTTTCCCCCCATTATAAACACAGTCATTCATCTTATTCCATTTTTTTTTGGTCCCAAAACCTGCTTTACAGGGTGGATTTTTTCCCCTTTATCTTATAGCCTGACACATTTACAGCATTGATTTGTTTGTTTTTCTTAATAGGCAAAACTGTTCTACTGATGCAGCTCGGTGCTGGGTGATATTAACAAGCAGTGGTTTGTGGCTGCCACTTGAAAGCCCGGGCATTAAGTGATGGATTAAACTTGTCACTCAAAAGCTCCAGCCTGCTTTTATCTGCGGTGTGCTCTGTCCTTGATAAAGATTCTCACCAAATCACCACAAACGCTGGAAATATTCAATAGGAAACAGAAGAGAGGAATCTGGATGGAAGGGAGAAAATCTTTCTGACAAGTGCTGATGACTCAACTCTTTGCTGTGCAGAATTCCTGGTGTTGTGCAGGGGATACCCAAGGAGAAAGCAGCAGCGTGGCTGGAACTGAGCACCACATTTGCAATCAGGCTCTTAATTAGAACACAAACGCTGTCGAATAGTAACATTATCACCTATAATTGGTCCAACAGAAAGAAACACTAATTGTGACATTAGCAGGCGAACGCTGGCGGGCAGGATCTCGGTTAAAATGCAAACAGACTAATTGACACGATGAGGAAAATGAAGAAAAGAAGAAGGTAATAAAAGAGGCTATTACGCTTTATCTTGGCAAATGGAAGGCCACTTTAGAAACACTCAATAGCCAAAGAGAGGGCAGGTAGCTTAAGCAAAGCAGTAAATGAAATAACGAGCATTGTTGATTCACTGCCTTTGTCTCAGAGAGCCAGAGTGATTACAAAGTGATGAGCAAGAGCCAGAATCTACTTTCTGCCTCATTAGTGTAAATTCCAAGTAGCTTCACTGAAGTCAGTACAGTTGAGATTTACAGGCTTCCAGATCTGGCCCCTCAATTACAAGCTCTGGATCAAAGTCTTCCCGGGACTCTGAGCAGCAAGGCAGAGAGTGAGGAAACCAACCCATGCCTTCCATAAATCAGATGCAAACTGATCATCAATTGTCCTGCCCGAGCCCAGTGAGGGGGAGATGTACTGGAGGAAAGGTTGGGCTGTCAGCTGGAGCCCTTTGGTCTCACCCACCTGCCATGCAGTTTAGCTCAGCAGGCTTCAGCAGCAAGGCCATGGAGGGCTGCTTCTCTGTGTGCTGTCTTGATCCAGCAAAATGTGTATTTCCATATCCCATTTCCTCCCTGTTCTTCACACACAGCTGGTGTGTCTAGTTGGGGAAAAATTTATCTGGGGCTGGTCCCCATCCTCAGCTATTGTATATTATATATAATATACAGTATTTCTCTCCTTTGACTTTGCTCTCTACCACACCTGGCCAAATTCCAATCTCCACGTTTGAAGGTGATGCCAAAGGAGAGCTCTTCATGTTCTCAGCTAAGCAGAAGCAGAAATGTGAAACCAAAGCAGATTCTGCTGCTTGCTCAGTCTATTCCACACCCATCTTCCACTCCCAGCACTCCAGTTTCCAGTAGTCTTCTGATTTTGAGCCACTGCTCAGCTCTTACTCCAGGAATACTTCCCATGAACTTCTGGCAAGGCTTTGCTGGGATCAGAGATGTGACATTCACTGGGTCTTTTCCAACATCTCCCCAGTTCCAATTAGATCCCCAACAGGTAATACCAGTTTTCCCAGAACAATTTTTTTCTCATTTGAGGTTTTTGAGTGTTTTCTTGGCAGGATTCAGGGGTGTTGCACCCTCAGCACTCTGCTGCCACTCAAGTCCCCTGTCTGCTGTGTTCTCTCTCACTCTTTTTTGCTGGCACTGAAACCTACGTGACCTACCAATGTGACTTTCTCCCTCCATTGCAGAGGTTAGTGCTGTATTCAATCCCCCCTTCCCTCATCCTTTGAGACTTCCTTGGTTTTCCTGACTTTTCAAAATTAATTGCCAGTGACAGAGTCAATTCATTAGCTAAATTAAAAACCTGGGAAGCATATTGTCCAGATCTGCTGATCCCAACCTATCTAAGAGTTGAACAAAGTATTTCCTTACCTGGCCTTCATTAGCAGCTGTATTGGCCAAGCTTACATTCCTTCCCAAATGTCCATTCCACTCCTCCTGTTCAAGACTAATTAAAAAGGGAGATAAAAAAGCAAGCCAGCAACTCTAGGATTGGAGATCCCTCATTGATTTCTTTGCCTCTCTTCATTCCTTAATGGGTCCATTTTCCCTTTTTCTCTTTCAATGTATTAACAGCTGTTCCTATTTAATTTAAAGCCTATTAATAAAGACACCTCTTCATTTCAGCTCCCAGCTCTGTCTTGGGTTTCATGGGAATGAAACAAGGTAATACAGTGGGGAAAATACACAGCTACATATTCAATACCACCTTATTTCCTTGGGACTGTTAAATAACACTCTCTTAGCTCCAGGAGTCTCAGAACCCTCCTTTTTTTCCCCAAGCACATGCAGCTTGTTTCCTGAGTGTCACACAGGGCTACATCACCACACCAGTGTAGGCAAAGACCACCCTCCCTTTGCCTTGTCCCCAGGGCTTGGTCCACATTGTCCCCAAGAGAACATCTCCCATAAAGGTGGCAGAGCCACTCGGGTCTGTGCAGCAGAAAAAAAACACTGAAAAAAACCCACTAATTCCCTTACTCCTAGGTCAGGGACATCACAAAATCTTCTCCTGCTCATCAGCTTCTCTGGCACAGGTAGTAGAGAGGCTGGAAAGGTGAGAGGGGGGTGATTCAGGCAGCAGCACCCACAGATACACATGAGGAGTGTTGGAGAGGCTGCAGTGTGTCACCAAACATTCTTGATCTCATTCTGAGGAGAGATTAGAGAGCAAAGTTTTTGATCATGCCAGCCTGATTATCACAGGGGCCAACTCTGACTTCCCACGGAGGATGTTGAGTGAGATGTCTGCATAATCACCAAGATAAAGAGTCAAGCTGAGCAGACACGGTCTATCTTAGCAAGATGTGGAGCATAAAGGAATCAATTCCATTGCTCTGTCCCTAGGACATGAGTTGAAAACCCAAACTGTGTCCTGGGTCTGTGGTTACAGTCAAGGGGAGACAAACCCATCACTGAAATGAGCCAGCATCAGGCTGGAACTGATGGAATCTGGGGGAACACTGAAAACTCTGCAAGTCCCACAGCAGCAACTTCATCTGATGGCAATGGGATCTGTGCTGAGGGAAGCCAGCCCACAGAGAGCTGTCTGGGGGGATTTTACAGCATTGCCTGGGCACACACACCATTTTCTGCAGCAATTGCCATTCTCCTCACTACCAAGTGATCCTCGGGTGGAAGCTGATGGTGCAGACAGTGAGGTGGGCAGTTTGAGGGTGCACTAACCAACCACAGCTGGCACATGTTTGCATGACTAGAGTAAAAGAAGTCTGAGTGAAGACTGTTGGCTATGATTAACTTAATCCATTTAATTTTATTTTTTTTTTTCCAGTAAGAAATCTGAGCTCAAAGGAGTAAAAACAGATCAGGTGTCAGGTCTTAGACTGGACTTGATCTCAAAGGTCTGTTCCAGCCTCTACAATAATTCTGTGTAATTAGAAATACTTCTGCATTGGCTTTGAAGTTCCAGAGCAGTTAGGTAAGTGAGGGTACCTCCAGAGTCCACTGGCACCATTGGCACAGTCTTGGAGTTAGCTCACCTACAGGAGGCTGAATATGGCACAAAAGTGGCTTTTTCATATATATCTGAAATATATTCTCTACCTCATCCTTCAGCAGTTGCCCTGAAGTTCTTTCCTCAACAATCTGTGCAGAAAAGACCCCGGTCCCCCTTTCAGGCACCACTGCTGCCAGTCCCCCTCTTTAGCACTGCAATTACACCCTGGTTCTGCTCCATGAGATCTGTGTGTTAACATTCCTTTGGTGCAAGCAGAAGAATAAGCACACGACAGAATAATTGCACTCTAATGATTATATAGTTAAAGGGGACCTGGCTTATAAAAATATACACGCATTAAGTATCAAACTAAAGAGATAATAATAAGTCATTAATTCATATAGGCAACTTCCAGAAATATGAATGAGTTATGATTAACTATCCTAAGGCAGAGCACTAATGTAATTACAGTAATTACATTGTATTTATTAAAGGCAAAAAGGGGGAAATTGTTGCACGAACCTTTCTAAAGGCTGTTGTTTTCATTCTGAAATGGAAGAATTTTGTGCAGTTGGGTGGTTGGTTGTTTTTTTTTTTTTTTGGAACGATTTATGCTGTAAGATTTCTTCCTCCCTACTTCTCAGGCTTGTTTTGCTTTTCCAGGGCTGTTTTGGGGACGTCTGCCTTAAAGGGGGAAGGGAGGGAAGGGCTCTATCGATCATTGCCGCACGGACAGGCAAGAGACGGGGAACGGGACCCCAGAGCCCCTAAGCGGGTGCAGCCGCGCTCGGCGCCCGGGAGATGAGGCTCCATCGCTGCCCTTCCCAGAGCCCCGAGCATCCCCGCTCGTCCTGGGGTCAGCGCGTCCCTCGACGCCGGGAGGGACCCGCTGGGGACCGCCGGGCTATTTTTTTTTCTCAATGAACACCCCTCGTCCCCCCCGCGGCTCCGCGTCCCCGGTCCCCGCCCCCGCTACATTTGCATAACGAGCGGTGCCGGGGCCCGCATTGGCTGGCGGCGGGCGGGCCGGTGCGTGATGTCAGCGCTCGCCGGGTAATGCCTGCGTTGTGGCGGGTAGTTGGAGCCGCCAAAGCCCGCGCAGCGGCGGCTCCGGGCGGACCGGCGGCGGCCCCCGCGCTTCCCCGGCATCCGCAGCGGCTCGGCTCGGCCCGGCCCCGCACCGCGCTTCTCCGGGCTGACCCCCGTCCCGCGGCCACGGGGGCGAGCCGCCCCGCGGGGTGATGTCGGGGGGCAGCCTGCCCGGCCGCCTCCTGACCGCCGCCTGCCTCGCCCTCAGCCTGGCCCCGGGGGCGGCGGGAGCGCGGGAGAGCCCCGGCCTCTCGCGGCTGCAGAGGAGGAGCCTGGCCGTGGACTTCGTCGTGCCCTCGCTGTTTCGCACCTACGTGCGGGAGCTGGTGCTGGGGCCGCCGGGGCGCGGCGCGGCGCGATGCCGCCTGCGCTTGGACTGCGCTCCTCTGCTCCGCGTCTCCCGCGGGGAGCCGCCGAGGACCGCGCAGCCCGGCCCCCCGCCAGGGCCCCCGGCGACCGGGCGGCGGCTGCGGAGAGCCAAGCAGCTGGTGCTGGAAGTGGGAGAGGGCAGCCTGCGGGACGGCTGCGCCGGAGAAGCGGGTTCCGCCGGGGCTCAGCTGGAGTTCAACCTCACCGAGCTCTTCGCCTGGTGGCTCCGCGCCGGCGACGGGCGGCTGCGGGTGCGGCTGATGCCCGAGCGCCGAGGAGCTCTCCCGGGCAGCGAGCGCGGGTTGTCGGCTGCCATCCGAGCCGCCCGCCCCCGTCTCCTCTTCCACGTCTCGGCGGCAGGTGAGCCGTGCGTCGCATGCCGGGCAGCGCCCCGAGCCCGCACCCGCCGAGCCCCGGCTGCGTGAGCGCCCCCCGCCCCCCCCCCTCCCCTCCCCGCACAGCGGGCGCGGGAGTCCCGGCGCTGCGGTGTGTGCGGCGGCCCCGGCGGGGAACGCGTCCAGCCCGCCCCCGCCTAGCCCCGGGGTGCGCGGCTGCGGGAAGAGCAGCTCCCCCGAGCAGTCGCGGCTTCCCCTCGTCCCGAAGGGATGCGCTTTAGCCGCGGGAAAACGCAGCGAGAAGCTTTTGCGGGGCCGGGAGGAGTGTTTCGGAAGCGCTGAGGGATTTTTTTTTGCGGGATGCCGAGAGTTCGTTTGTGCCGGGCGGCAGCCCCGAGCGAGACCCGAAGGTTAAAGCGTCGTTAGTCTAAGGACGGCGATCTCGGGTTCTTGGAAGCAAAAAATAGGGTCTTAAGGGATGCTTCTCAAAGTGCAGCCGGTGATTCCGAGGTTATGTACACGCAGACTTCAGGGAGCAGCATGAACATTCCCAGAGCTGCGACTGAGCAGCAAATGTGTACGTTAATGATCGGGGGTAGCGGTATCAGTATTATTGCCCCTCTTTAAACATAATGGCTGACGGGCAGACCTGCAAGAAGCGTGTTTTCCTTTGAATTTCTGGACCAGAGTTAATTTATAGCACTTTGAAAACCACCGAGGATCCTTAGTGAGCTGCACTACATCAGCTACAGTCAGACCAGAAGTTGTTCATCATGTCGAGCTGGTACTTCTGTGGAGAGAGAGCCTGGCTTGGGATGCCGGCTCTGGACAGCAGTGATTTGCAGGCGGGTTGGGGGGTGGCTGCTTTACTTCAAGTCGAGGGTCTGTTTTGGGCGGGTGATGAAGAGATTTCCACTCTGTGTGCACTGTACCATTAACGGGAGCTCTGCCACGAGAAGAATGTAATGCCTAGAGGACTGCAGGGCCAAAGACTTTGTCCCGGTGAAGTTAAGTAGCTTTACGGAGATGTGAAGTCAGTGGGGTGTCCCCGAGTAGTTCATGGACCACAGAGTAAATTCACAAAGGTGAGGTGAGGCAAGGCAGTGCTGGGCTTCGAATACCAAGTTGGGGCAACTGATTTTTGTTGCTGGGCTAGCAGCTAATCTGAATCACTGCAAATTGAACCCACTGCATCTCCCTCAGTGCCCCAGCTGAAAGTCAGAGCAGGCTGTGGCTGAAGGGAAATACCCGGGCTGGCTGTTCCTGTGGGTGCTGGCTGGGATCATGCAGAGGTGCTGTCTACCACAAGGTGGCTAGGTGAGGGCAACACACCTTCCCTTCCAGCAGGTCTTCCCTTGCTACACTGCAGTAAAAAAAAAGAAGAATTAATAAAAATAAGAGATCAAACCCCACCGTCTCCTTTATTGTATTTATTTTTTTTTCTCTTCTGTTTGGAGAATTGATTGTGAGTAGCAGTTATTTTGCCTTACAGACTTTCTCTGGCAGTGAAGATGCAGCCTGAGCTCTTAATGCCATTCTGACTGGTGTTTTAGCAGTAAGGAAGCTGGAGGGCATGTGCTTCTCTGGGGGTGAAGGTGTTTTTAACCTGGGCAACGGGCATCTGTGTCAGCAAACCTGCTCTCATCTTGTGAATGCAACCCAGGTGGAGCCTTAACCAAAGGTACTGAAGCCCACAGATGCTGCCTGGTGAGAAGAAACCTGTTTGGCCAGAGATAAGCAGCAGCAGTGAGCTGTGACCCCTGAAGTGTGTTTGAGATGAGACTCCGTTGTGTTCACTGCAACACAGTTGTGCAGAGGCAGAAGAGGAGCAGAGGGAAGGAACTTGGACCCTCATTCACTTCTATCCCAGTAACAACTTCCAGCAGCTGATCCCAACCTCCTGGGAGAATCCCAGTCTGGAATTGAGGCCGAGGTTGCAGAGATGTGTAGGTTGGATCACTGGAAAATGGCCATGCTGCTTTTTCAGCAGTGACCCCTCAGTGCAGCTGGCATTGCACTGGATTCATGGCATGAGTTTGTTTAAATACATTAAAAATCCCATTTTTAAATGTTTGTTTTTTTTTTGAAGGTGCTGCCTGGTTGATTGAATGCCATGTGTCACTGCCACGCTTACACCCATGCCCTGCTGACACTGTGCTGATGGCATCCACCAGCCTCCAAGTGTGCAGATCCCAGCAATTATTAACACCACTGCAGCTAATGTGTGCAGGACTTAAATAAAGCCCTTCCTAAGGCAACTGAGCCTTCCCAGCCTTGCTTAAGCTAATTGGAAAAGGATTTCAAACAACACAATCCTCCCATCAACAATGTAAAGCTGCTTCACTTGTGTTGACATACTTAGCCTTTTCTTTTTTTTTTTTCCCCTTTTAATTTTTTTCTTCTCTGCTGGAGATGTCCAGGATTGCAGTTACTTCCCAGGGGAAGATAATTCCCTTGCTAAATGATTTTCACCAAATTATCCATGGTGTGAATGGAGAGTAAATGATATTTTAGAGTAAAAAGTTGCAAAGGGGATGAATTCCCCCTGAACCTGCAGGGTGGGAACAGAGCCCTGTAAATAATGCTTTATTCTGTTCTATTCTCTGCCACTGGCTCAAGGATATTGAACTAGAATGAACCTTCTCCCTTTTCAACAGCACGTGAGGCAATTTGTCTCAGTGTGATGCTGAACAATTAATTAATAAAGGATGCACTTGCTGCTCTTGTTGCACAGACAAACCATAAACTCAGGGATGGCTACAGGGCTCTCCTGCAGATGCTCTCAGTGCTGGATTTCCTCCCACGTGCTCATCCAGAGTGTCCTGCAAGAAAAAGCTTCCATGAGAGTAGCTGTGGTCCTCAGCCCCTCTACCCCTTCTGTGGCAGCTTGGCCTCTTCAAAATAGGGTGAAAGAGTTTTCCTCTCTTGGAAATGTTTTTAAAGTAATATTGGTTTATTTTTCTTCCCCTAAGTGCTCCTCTGGGAAAACAAAACCAAATTTATTTCAATTATTTATGTAGAAAAACACACCAAAAAATATAGCTGAAGGGAGAGAGCCTCAGTGCTCCACATGCTTTAGGGTGCCCCAACTACCAAGTTGCTGTTGACTTTGCTCTCATTGGCTTTGGCTGGAAATTCCAGCCTACCTGCAAGGAAACCTTTCCCAAAAGAGCCCAATCAAGCCATGGGAAAGTGATCAACCAGCAAACTTTGCTGTTGAAGAGCCCCAGACAGTTTTAGTTCTGGTCTTACAGGATTTGCTGCTGTATAGTGGTGAAACCACTGTGGCTCTGTCCAGTGTTGTCTCTAGAGAGGTTATGGAGCTTTCTAGGGGTAAAAATTGTCTCTGTAGAGACACTGCCCATTGAAGAGCATCTGCAGTGACTGCCCCTTGCATGACAGTCCTCTGCTGCTGGGCTGAAGCTGCTCCCAGATAGGGCAGCAGATGTTGTGCAGAGCTCCTGTGGGAGCAAAATCCATCCCCCAGATGGCATCTTGTGGGCAGGGGAGGGTCTGGATTATTCCAAGGTGAGTGCTCCACCCCCTCCCTCCACAGGGATCCAGAGCCCTGGGCACCTTAACCCTGCATTGGCACTTGGGGTTTTTTTTTGTGTTAACATCACAGACAACCAGTCCACTCTCTGTAGGGAACCTGAGCCACCAGTGTTGCTAAATAGGCTTCTTGTGAGTTTACTCAGGAAGTTTAATAAGCTGAAATGGCCATAAAATAACTTCCCATGAAAACTAATTGCTACTTACATATGCAAAGGTGGGAAGAGTATGTTAAAAAGGGGCATACAGGGATGAAAATGAGTCATTCCTCCCTCTAAAGGTCAATGTACTTCCATTCATGAAACAGATTTAACATTCCAATTATATTTTTTAAATAGCAATGCATAACTTTTCATCCTCTGGCTAGGGGGAAATATTGCTCCTGCACTGTGGCCTTCATCTCCAATTTTATTAACTTGCCACATGTATTCCCCCTGAAACTCTGCATTCACTACATGCCAATGCTATTAGAATGCTGAGGCAATTAGTCTTTACATCTTTAGGGTACTGCTCCCATGCACCTGACCTCATTTGCAGGAGGGACCCTTTGCCTAAAGATTAGAAAGGACTTGAGGACTAGCTGAAAATGTAAGTTTTGAAGGTGGACATTTTGTAAATGAAAATCAGAGCTCCGAGCTGGAATCTGACTGTAGTAAGGTCTGCAGAAATCTTTCCACATAATTTGGAGGTGCTGGCATTTAATTGAGGTCTCTTAGGTATATTTTGCTTTTCTTTTTGGTTTTGGGTTGGGTTTTTTTTTGCTTTTAAAGAGTAAAGTTTGGAGCTGTGCCATACTGAGCAGAAACTGGTAGATGTCCCCAATTTTGCAGCTGGTTTTCTCTCATCCTGTTATGTGAGATAACTGAGATCTGAGTTTGCTCTTCTGAGAAATCAGTGGCCAAGCTCAGTGAATAAAACTGGGGGTGTTGCAGTAGGGCTGCTGAAAGGTTTCCAGTGCAGTGTGAGGGGGTTTGCTCTTTTCTGCTGGGGTTTTGCTCTCTGCCTCAGCTGGCAGGACAGCTTGGCCAGTCCAGAGCTGAAGGACAGGCCTGAGTTGCACTTGAGCTTACTCTAGACATGACCTAGTGCAAACTGAACCTTTCCCTTTCTGCCCTGGGGTTGGCATGGGTGCCAGAAATGCTGATTGCCAGTTGCTAAATCACATCAAATCCTAAGAGCATCTTCCCCACTCCTTCCTGCTCCAGGTATCAGGTCTGTAGCAGCTCCCTCTAGACCTCCAGTTACTGGTGCTCTCCAAAACTGTGGGTTTAGTCAGTGCCCAGTGCCTCTTCTTGAACTCTAAATGCCTCTTGAGGAGGAAACCAATTCCCCAGTGATGGGTTTGCCTGGCTGGGTGGGCAGCATGAGCCACAGTCCTGCTGCTGTCCTGCTTCTTCCCATCCAGGTCACTTTCCTATTCCACCAGCACCACGAAACTTCACAGCATATGACTCTCCTCAGGGCTTTGCAGATGTGTTGCCAGTTATTTGATGTTAGAAATGATGCTCAGTCTTTGAGAGGTTCACTGAAAACTTGCTGTGATCACTACTCCACGTGGTTTTGCTTGGCCCAAGCTGTC
>VYZU01072884.1:26095-71962 GCA_013401355.1 Ceyx cyanopectus
ATTTTATTTTATTTTATTATTATTTTGAATGAACATTTATGGCACATTTTAAAAAAAAGATGTTTTACCTAACCTTGCTGTGCTTTTATTTCCCCATCCTTGCAAACAAGAAATACCTCTAGCAAAGAACTAGACTGGGAGACTGAAGTGTTTCATTACACAAATGCAAAATCAGAGGCAGCTTTGCAGTGTCTGATTGAATTGTATCCTGAAGTAATCTGCTCATTTGGTTCACTGCACATCTCCCATGAACATTACGTGATGGAAGAGAAAATCTGTGTTTGTGACAATGTTTGTGGATCAGGAGCCTCCTTGCAGTAAAGGAGGTATCACCTTTTCACTCTAATTCATGTGAGGTGATGGTGTTTTGGGGAGTCCAAGTTGTGATTTCCTCCTGAAGTGGCAGCAAATTCCACACTGTGCCTGGACATTTCATATTTTTTCTCATACTAAAGCCTCCACTTGGGCTCCCCAGTGTTAAGACCAGGAGATCTACTCTTCTTTTTTTTGACACAAATATTTACCTGAGAGTAACCAGCAATTCAGGTTGCCTGCTTTCCAAATCTCTCTCCACTGAGCCACAGCATCTGTTTCCTGAGAAGCCACTTCTGAGCTCAGTGGGGCTGCTGAGACTGCAGTGCTGAGCTAAGAAAGGTCCTTTATGAAATGTGCCACATTTGTCTTGCTTCCCTAATTCAGAAAAATTTGGTTGGAGAAAAATGTCATGGAAGCATAAATGCAGATTTGATAAGTCTGACCTTTCTTTTCTTGCGAACAATAAATGTCAGAAAGCTTAAAATGACAAGCTGGAATGGCTGGAGGTTATTTATGTGTTTAAATATTTGGGCAAGAAACACATTTTGAGACTAAAGTCTAATTTACATGAGTGTTTTGATTTATGACTGAGACGGCCGAGTAGCTTCATGCTTGTCACTATCCTGCTTAGCCTGGCTACTCAGGAATTCCCTGTGGCACAGAGAGGAGTTAGAAAGTTGTATTTGCAGGAGCTATGGTAGTTGTAGAGGAGGAGAATCATCTCCCCTTGTTAGGCAGGGTCTGACATGGTTGGAGTAGGAAGAGCTCGTGGCAGGCAACAGACTTCACCAAGGTTCTAACAGCAGGTGTTTGGAAGGAAAAGGGTGCAAAACTATTGTACAGAGATGGGTTTGAGCCTGGAAAAATAGATATACAATGGGAAAATAGATATACAATGGGAAAATATACCCAATGGGAAAATAGATATCCAGTGGGAAAATAGATATCCAATGGGAAAATAGATATCCAATGGGAAAATAGATATCCAATGGAAAATAGATATCCAATGGGAAAATAGATATCCAATGGAAAATAGATATCCAATGGGAAAATAGATATCCAGTGGGAAAATAGATACACAATGGGAAAATAGATATCCAATGGAAAATAGATATCCAATGGAAAATAGATATTCAATGGGAAAATAGATATCCAATGGGAAAATAGATATCCAGTGGGAAAATAGATACCCAATGGGAAGTTGTGGTTGGAAAACAACTGTCAGTTACTCTTGCACCTTCATTTTTCCTTTTGCCAGAGAAGTTCAGTGGGTTGCTGCAAGAATTGAGTGCTGCTTTGACTGCCACCATAACCAGACAATAATGTCCCAAGTGACCTTGGCACAAAGTGAGCAGGGAGGAGCTGAGATCACACGAGGACTGGGCTCAGAGAGGTTGTGTGTGGTGTGAAATACCTCCCTTGGGGGCACAAAATTCCCTTGCAAAGCAGGGACTGGTGGAAGGTGCTATTTTGGGTGGATTAGTAGTGTTTGACTTTCTAAGGATCTCAGTGAAGACACTAAGGTGCAGTCTGAGCTCTGATGTCAAAGGAAAAGCTACAACGACCTCCTCTAGTGATTTATTCCCATCTCTGCTGTGCTAACCATGGTTATTTCCTTCACTTCAGTGATGGCAAGCTTCTCAAACTGAAAAATGGCATCAGTTTCATTTGAGGCTCCAAAAGATTGAGGATTTTTTAAAATTGTTTGGGTTTTTTGGGTTTTTTTAACGACGAGCCCTCCCTTTGACCTTTAAACCACCACCTGCCTTGAAGCCCAAGGGTGAAATTTAGACTTGCAATTTGAATAATGAGTGGGGCTTTGATTAGGGCCACCTGTAGCCCCATGAAATGTGAGAGAGAAGGGGATAGGCTGGGATGGTCAGCCCAGGGCCAGGCCAGAGCACATTTAAGCAGCTTCAGCTGTGCTCCAGGCTCATTTGCAGTGAGGAGCTGCAGGTGGTGGCTACTGGGGGCTGCTGGGTAAGCAAGCACTGGCTGGCCTGGGAATGCAGAAGATTCTGGAGGTGCTGGGAGAAAGGTATGTCCTTGGTGGTTTCTTGCTTAAAATATCATAAATTAATGCGGAATATGAGATTTGAGATTGTTTCAAAGTTTAGTTGCTCACTGCTTTGTGCTGGATTACAGATGCTGAGGTGGGAGCTACGAGGCAGGAACCTTTCATCTAGATGGTTCTAGAAATGTGGGCCACCCTTCTCATAACTTGTCTCTAGCAGCTTTTCAGCTCAGTTTGCAGAGCTCAGAAGTCTTTCAGTGGTAGTTGATGTTTCTATCAAGGCAGAAATCTACCTTTCCTGCCCAAAGGGCATGGGTTGAAGGCATTTCAGACTGGGGCTCTCTCTGTAGCAGGTAAAGAAATAGCTGCAGCCTCTCTCCAAGCTTCTCCACATTTTCTTACTGACAAATCTCTTTGGTCTCCTATTTTACCCAACCTTGTGATGGAAGAAAACTGTCTCTCTCTCCTCAAGTTATAAGCTGGGCAAAGGGAGTCAAGGTGGTTGTGTGTAAAGCTATGTAACATAAGGTGAAGAGCAGAGGGCACTTGGTGGTATGTACTCACACACTGCAGGGGTGAGGGTGGCAGCACAGGGTGTGAATTCTTGTGCTGTGGATTCCTTGATATCTGCCAGGAAAAGGTAAAAAAAGCTTGTCTGAGTACACTTGGAGTGATGTGCATCAGTAGGCCCAGCAGAAAGGGTGTTTCTCCTCATGCCATGCTCCTTCTAGGACTAAGTTATTGCAGATTTCTTTCCAGCTCTGTTCTGAAAGCTTGCATGGCTCTCCTGAACGCCTGGGACGTGCAGCTGAGTAGCTGACTTCACACATTAGAGATCTGTGGTGATCCTTCAGAGCTCTGCAAGTTGCA
This sequence comes from Ceyx cyanopectus, assembly GCA_013401355.1. NCBI lineage: Eukaryota > Metazoa > Chordata > Aves > Coraciiformes > Alcedinidae > Ceyx > Ceyx cyanopectus. The sequence continues at coordinate 29,295 of VYZU01072884.1, forward strand.
GCAGACCTCTAATTACAACTCCTCCATTGGCATTCTCCTGCTGTTGCTGCTGGCCTGTTAAGTAATGGGCTATCTCAGATGCATCAGAATGTCTGGGCTTTTTATAGTCTCTTTCATGTTAGATTCTCCAAGTACTTTAAGCCTTATCACCCTGGTGACAATGCTAAGCATTATTATATCTATTTTACAGATAGATCAGAGAAGCTGGGGATGGAAAAAGCATTATTTGATTATGTTAGACTGCAAGTGCTGAATACAATTTTCTCATCTAGTATATACTAAATAGTGATGTGTCTCTCAGCTTCAGCCAAAAGGCCAAGGAAGAACAAGGAATTAGAGTTGAGAGGCTCACTAACTCACTGGAAATACCTCAGCAGTTATTGGCAAAACCACCTTTGAATCTCTGCTACCCCACACTGTGTTTGTGACACTCATCTTTCAAACACATCTAGTTTTGCCACGTTCCACGCTTCTTGCAGTGCTGTTTGCTTTTTGCTTTTGGGAGCATCTTGTGACTTCACACGTTGCCCTGTGGCTTCCCCTGTGTGGGGCAGCACATGTCAGTGTGATGCAATGGTGATTTCTGAGGGACATTTCATTATTGATGCTAATTAAACTTGAAACTAATGAGAAAGGATTACTTTTCAGGGCTGGAGAGGAGGCCAGAATAGTTATTATAGGTTAATTATTCTTCTAAAAGGCTCGGTTTAAGTAACAATTCATTTTCTCAACTGTTTTTTTCATGTTGTACAAGAGCCTTGTTTGAAGAGGATTTGAAATATAATTGCTGCACTGACCTCATCTAGCTCTCAATCAGTAATCTCCTTCCATCAGCAAAAGGTTAATAAAATCTTTAAGGAAAGGAATTCCATCCCTTATCTATGTGTAGACAATTCCAAATAGGTCTCCCTGCAAGTATTTCCCATTACCCTCCTGCACCATTTCCTCGGCATGCTTTGCAGCTTTGACAAATGGTGCAGCCCAGAAAGCTCCCAAGTTTAATGGTCTCTTTGCAAAAACAGGCACATTACAGAGGTGGAGAGAGAATCTGGGCAGGGCTGGGTTGAGAGCTGGGAAAGTCAGACCCTGCTTCTCTTTGTTTCTAAAGGACTGAGTCTGATCAGCCTTAAAAAACCTCCTTTTTAAAGCACTGGAGTCTGTGATCAGCCTTAAAACCCTCACTTCAGAGTGTCCAAGGATGATTGCTGAGTAACCAAGGCAAGGAGGAGGTGAGGCTCATTTCACTTGGGAGCCAAGGTGTGCTTCTGGCTGGCACTGTGGCTTTTGGCAGGGGGGACACCCAGCAGTCCCCTCTGCTCCTGCCTCTGGCTCTCTAGAGATGAGCAGTGGCTTCAGACTTTTGCAGCACTGCTGTACAAAGGGGAGGGGATGGCTGGCCTAGGGATACTCTGAGTGAAGAAAACTGAGTAAAAGGCCTGTGGAAAGGGAGGTGAGTCTTTATAATCCCATGCTAGGCAGCTTATGTGCTCCATGAAGCAGCTGCCTGATGCCTTCTGTGAGGGCACCTGCTTTGCAGACCTGGAGCTCAGTATTCAAGTGAAGGCTGCAGAAGCAAATGCCCATTTTTGAAGGTGATGCTGTGAGCAGCCAGAGCTCAGCTGGATGGTGGGAGGTTGCAGCACCTCAGTCCTGGGGTGATTTACCTACTGAGTGCATGTTGCAGTCTGAGATGTCTGACAGGGCAGCATCCCCCAGCCCTGAGTTCAGAAGTTGTGTTCTCCAGCTGGGCAGTGGAATGCAGCTCAAAGACAGAGCATCCCCTCAGTAATCCCTCCTGCCACACACCCTGCTTAGCCTGCCTGGTAGGATTTGGGATAATATTTGAAGTGCTGAGTCCCTTTTGCACTTAAAGCTTTAAATCATAGAGAGATGGATCAAAAGCCCAATGTTTCCTTCCCTGCCTTGCCAGCCCCCTGTCCTTTATCTTCTGAAACAAAGCAGCATTAACTTTTAGGATCTGATTCGATAACATTTTATGGATAATAATGATGAGTGATATTAAGCCTTTGGCAACCAGTCTGGATGGAGACTTAATGTATTGAGGTTTATTACCAGTGTAACCTAGCTTTTTACACTGGTTGTAAAGCAGTATCAACTATACTAAGGAGAGGGTGAAAAAAAGAAAGAAATATCAATGAACTATTTGCCTTTGCTTCTCTGCAGGGTGTTCATGTGCTTGCCATTTAATATTGCTAGCACAGTGGGAGTTTGCTGGTGAGGAGTTTTTGTTTACAGAACCTGTTTGCACAACTGCAGAGTGGTGATGAATGAATTAGGGAATGAATGAGCTACAGCAGGCTTGTGCTGGGAGAAGGAATCCATCAGTGGCTAGACACTGGAGACTAATTGATCATTCTATCCATTTTAGTAAGAAGTGTCAATTCAAAGTTTTTAGGGATGCTGTTTAGAGATGAGCTCCACGACTTCTTTTGAGGCTTAGCCCAATAATGGAAAAGTTCTTGAATACATGAAACTTATTTAGATGCCTCATATTAAGGATTTTTTTTCTATTTTTTTTTTCTTCTTTCAGAAGTTTCCCACTTTCCCTTATCTCCTATGTACATATTCCAAATGTTTATGGAGATGCTCTCTGACCAAACTGAAGGCCAGGGTGAACAGAAGAAAGCTCTGGTAGTTTCTAAGTGCTGTACACAGTGGCTTACTATAAATTAAAATATGAGGAAGGAAACTCACATTAGCTTTCACAGAGGGTCATTATGAGAAGTTTTCCTGTTGTATTGGCACTGAAAAAGTGACCTGAAGGGCCCAGGACTGGGTTGTTGCTCAGCTGAACCCTGTGATTTTCATACACCATTAACTGTAACTGTATTCTAGAGATGCCTTTTTTTTTTTTTGCCTTGCTCCTCCTCATAATTTTCTGCATAAGAAAATCTGCCTCCCTGGTAAGTTCAAATAAGATGCTGTCTGCTTGTGTCCTTTTTGCCTTTTTGATGGGAAAGCAGAAGGGAATTCTAAAGTGCTCTGGGAGCTACATGGAGGCCTTGCTTTGACATCTCTAAATATGTGAGTAATGGGGTGCTTAGAACTGATTTTACGTGTGATGGATGCTCAACAATAAGGAATCACAAATTGTGAGCAGCAGAGCTTGGAGAGGAGAGCTGCTCAGCAAGATTAATGGGAAGGGAGACCTTTAGTGTAATGAAAGACACAGTTCAGGCTTGAAAAGGGACAATGACACACTAGATCAAGTCTGGAGGAGCTGGACAGTCGGGGTCCCCCTTGCCAGTTGTGCTGTGCATCTGCAGAGCCCCTTTCTAGGTAGGAAGCAGGGAACAAGGCAAATGTGTAATTCTCATGTCACCCCCACGTGAGTCTGCTGGTCACCAGGGCATCACATTGACTAGGGTCTGTCTGTCAGGCTGCTGACAGGGATGCTGAAGAAAACCTGGAATTCTCTTTTTATTCTAAGCCCAATAAGAAAAATGGGCTGAGGCTGCAGTAGAATGTAGCTGGGTCTGAGACTGCAGGCTTGATTGTGCAATTCTGTTAAGTATCCTGTGAACACTCGGTGTAAAGCTGAGGCTGAAGTTGAGGAGATCCCCCCTGGATCTCATCTAGCCAGATTTTCCTGTGGAGATGAAAATTCATGACCTCAGATGAGTCATAAAAGAGAAATGTAATTAAAAAACCCCACCTTAGGACCCCTTTCAATGAGATAGTTAAAATTTAAAGGCATATTTTATTACTCTTAGAAATACTAAGTTTAAAAGACAACAAATCTCTCTCTTTTTAATGGAAATAATTAATAAACACCAGGTGAAAGTGTAGCTCATCCTTCCCTTCCACTGCAAGTTGCAAGCTGCTATTAACTCTGAATATCATGACTAAGGGGGTCATAAGAAGGGAGCAGAGTCAGTGAAACATCAGTGGAGCTGGCGACAGGATTATTGTTATTACTGCAACTGTTATCCTCTGTCTCTGCAAAGGATAATCACGTGTGGAAATGAAGCCAGCAACCATGTAAAATGCATCTAAATACAGGGAACCAACCAGCAAATAATAACTGGAGCAGTAATCAGATGTAGAAGGCCTTATCTCCAAGTCCAGGGGCTTGAAAGATGGCAATGCTGCTGGATAAACATTAAGAGGACTCTGAAGCTGAGAATAAATAGAGCAATATCCTCTAAACAGTCAAGAGCTGGAGCATAAGACCCTGGGAAGACACTGAGGACTGAGTGCTGAGGAAGATCCCTGAAGCTGTCAGGCAGATGTGAAGCTGGTGAGGAGCTGAGTGGCTGGGACATGGGCTGAAGTGGTAGCAGATCAGGCAGAGGGGGTTGTGTTGCTCTCACTGAAGGCAGTTTATTACTTGCTTCTGAACTATGGTGTCCTGTGGAGAAAGCAATGGCTGGCATCCCACAGGAATGCTCCCACCCACAGGAGCCAGCCTCACATTCAGGCTGTGGCACAGGCAAGGGCTTCTCTCCTGTGCAGCCATCAGCTCCAGGTCTTCTGGGAGTTTGGTGGAAAGCCTCCAAGTTCTCTGGGACCAGGGTCCTGCAGAGTCTGCAAGCAGCTCTTGTTTCCTCTGGGTGAAATGCAGCTCTCTTGCCTCTCTCCAGCATCCCTGGCTGGTGCAGAGCACTGGGGTCACAGGGAGGTTCAGCCCTGCCCAAGGACAGGGAAGGTGCTTGACTTTGGGAGCTGTGGTTTCCTGAAGGCTTATTTCTGAACATGTGCAAGCCTGCAGGTGACAGACCTTCTGAATCTGAGCCAAAGCTGCAGAGGAGCAAGTTCAGCTCTAGTGAGCCAAATCTCACCTGTCTGAAATGCAGAGCCCAGTGGTTTTTGTTTTTTATTCTTTTTTTTTTTCCCCAAGCACCCTTGTCTGTTTGGGTTTTTTTACCAGAAATTTGTCTGTTACAACCTTTTTTCCTTTTTTTCTCTCTCTCAGAGCAAGCTAAATGCTGTATTTTGCTTCTGCACCACAGCAAGAGGGAATCCCTTCCCAGGGAGGCTGATTGTGGTGGAAGTTGCACCTTGCTGTGACTGACAGTGGCACAACAGTGTCCTCCACAGCTCTGCCTTGTGACTTCTTCCAGTGATTCCTTCCCAATTCCTGTTTTTTCTAGACTGTATTTCTGATCAAGTAGCTCTAATCTAAAGCACCCTGTAAATGCAGCATGTTGCAGTTGCTCCAGGTAGCATTAAATCTGTGCCAAACCAAAGGGAGGTTCCCCAGCAAGGTGATAAACTACTGTCTTGTCAGGGTTTTTGCTGGCTAAATGGAAAATGAGACAGGCAGGTTTACTCCATGAAGTGGAGAGAGAGAGAAGGGCAGTTTCAGTGCTTTGCAATCAGCCACAATCATCCAGAAAATGAAAAGTTACTTGATTTTTAAGCTGATGTCTCGACAGTGAGGGACACCATTTTTCACCAGTATTTATGTTTATTCCTGTGCTATTCAATAACAGGAGATATTTATTAATGTATTAAACAACTCGTATTTTGTCTGTTAACCATTTTCCCTGAAATGCAGTGTTTAAAACCATTTCTAATTGGAGCTGTTGAGGAGGAGGTTGCAACAAGCAAGATTTGACACCCAAGAAAATCACCAATTGCTGGAGTCGAGAGTGGTAAAAGTGAAGTTTTGGAGCCATTCCCTAGTCTTTCATGATCCTATTTTATTTTATTTTTTTTCTCCAGTAAAATAATGACCTGGGTGAGCCTTGCAATCTTGCTGAAGTGGTAGGGAACAGAAGCAAATGTGGTTTTCCCCTAAGGCATTGCACTGAGTAGGTTGTGCTGTAATCTGTGTCACTGGGGACCAGCTCTGATGCTGCAGGGAAGAGAAGAAACTCTGACCTCCTGTCTTCTTTCATCTTGGAACACTTCACATGGTTCACTTTGTGCTTTCCCTCCCTCCTTTTTTGGCTCTGTAATTTACCTGTTAGTGGGGACAGATGCCTGCAGCAGGGAGTGGTGATGGTGGGTGGCACTGCCCAGGCTCTGCCACCTCAGCTTCCCTGGGTCACTGGAGGTGCCCTAATTGCAATGCTGTGCCTGGAATAAGAGGGGAGATGAGTGATACCTGAAAATCCCTCTCTGCCTGGGTGAGTGAAGTGCAAACCTGCACCATCCCAGCCTCTCTGGTGCTGCAGGTGAGCTTCTTGGCACACTAAAAACTTTTGAGTTTGCCTTGCAATTCCCGAGCAGGTCTGTAAATCCCTTCCAAGCTCAACCATCCCGTGAGCTGTGACTGCAGACATCAGCAAAGAGGATTCAGCAGCTCGAGCTGTGCTGTGTTACCCTCTGATACATGTTCTTAACTGGTTTATTCTATTTTTTTATTGTGGATGGCAGTGCTGGGAGCATCTGTGGAATGTGCAGAGATTGATGGTGGTCTGCATGCGTGGCTGCTCTCCACACACATCAGCCAACTAAAGCAGTGCCTCGTTAGGAGAGGGACAGAGTTTTGACAAGATGATTGGATCTCAAGTCAAGCACAAGTTCTCAGGCTGCTTTAGGGCAAGGCTTGTGCAGTTGGCTCACCCAGACAGCAGGTCAACCCATTGACCCCTGGCTGCTCCATCAGCAGAGCAGTGAACCCACTGCTGGTTGATGTTTGTGTGGTGACACTGCACAGCTGAGAGCCCAGGGACAAAATGCAGGTCACTTGGTGGATGCCACAGGCTGAGGGAGCACAAGATGCCAATGAAACAGTTGAGATGAGCAAGCAGGAGCTGCTGTTGGGCTCTAATTGCATCTCTCCAGATGTTTTGGTGCTGTGCAGTGGAAGCCAGGCAGTCAGTCTCCAGACATAACCCTATTTCAGGGTTTTAAACACTCTTCTGTGGTCTGTAGAGAAGAGAAAATTTAAGGACCTAAGCTATTTCATCATCTTTGCCATCAAACTCATTCTGAAGTAGCATTTCCTGGGTATTTTTATTTTTTTTTACTTTTTTTTTGAGATTTCTTTTCACATTAAGATCAGCAGAAGCTCTCTGGAAAGCCTGATTAAAAATGCAGTTCCTCCTAGTAAAGAAAAGAAAATAACATTTTCAGCATCAAAAGAGATTGCAAAATTATCATGAAAAAAAAAAGTGAAATGAATTTTGAAGATGATGCAGTGCAGGAAAGTAGGTAAAAGTGACCTGAGGGCTTTCTGCTGTTTGTAAAGCACTTTATGGATTTTTGAATAGGTCTCTGCTAAGAATATAGGTAACAAAGCCTCTCGGAGACAAGAATTATCCTATATTGGGATAAGCTTCAATAAACTGATGAAGATAGCTAATTTCTTAGTGAAATTTATCCTTGCCTATATATTTAAAATTTAAAAAAACCAACAAAAATAACCCACAGCCCAAACAAACCCCCAGCAAAAGCCCTAAACTGCTGCTCCTTCTTGGCTCTGTGCTGTTGGCAGTGCAAACACAGGTGCTTCCCAGATCTGTGCAGACCTTTGCTTCCTGGGATCAGGCTGTGGAGGCACAAACTCTTTCTTATTTTGCTCTTTTGAGCTGGGTTGATGTTCTCCCGTGGTGCTGTAATCCATCATCTGACTGCTTCCATTCTACCTGGGCTGGAACTCTATTAAGAACACAGAGCAAACCTCAGGAAAAGGAATCATTTCTCCTTTGGCCTTTGGATGAAGGGTATAGAAGAGAGGATTCCAGTGGCTTCGAGTGTTGCCTTTTATGTGGCCAAAGGCTTTTCAAATGGGCTCCTTTTTATTGCCCCCAGTTGAGGTGCAGGCAAGATAGTCACCTTTGGGCCAATGGATGGGGCTTTGAGCAGCCTGTTTGTACCTGTGGCAGGAGGGTTGGAACTGGATGATCTTTAAGGTCCCTTCCAACCCAAACCCTTCTATGCTTCTGTGTTTTTTTTGACAGTCTGAATTATCTCTTGGCATTGAACACTCCTCCAACTCTAACCTTCCCCTGTAACCATCCCCTCTTGACCTCCCCACACATCCTTTCAGAGACACACGGCACAGCAGGAGAAGATGCTGATTAGCAGAAAATAATGATGCTTCCCCCCAGGCCCATGTTTTGTCCATAGGTTTTCCACAGTGTGGTTTGCACCCAGAGGTGTGGCTGGTACTTTGGCTCCCAGCCTGAGCTGGAAGGCACTGGTGGCTGCCTTTCCAGTGCCTTTCATCCATCATTGCAGATCACTTGTGGAAAATCCAACTGACCCTTCTATAATAACTAGGGGCAAATAGCTCTGAATTGTCATTGTGATGAATTCTGGAGTATTGGCAGTGTTGTGGGCTAAGGAGCCAGGATCCAGGCCTTTCATCTGTCAGTGTCACTAGGAAATACCTTCAAAGAACAGGGAGAATGTGTCCTAGTGAGCCAATAAATCTTCACCTCCATGAATGAGTGGATTTTGCGTGGTTTCATCATCTCCTGCACTCTAATAGCCTAGATCCTTAGCTTCAAAAATAGCTGTTGGAACAAGGTGCTTGATGAGTCTGGCTATTGTTTTTCTGCAACCCCTTGGATTCTTTTTTGCTGTCAATGAATGACTTTCAGCAATGAACACCACAGCAGTTATTGACCTCTGCTCAACACACGTGATTTGAACAATTTATTGTGCAATCAAAACTAATATTTTTCCTGGAGGAATGTGTCAGCAGTCTCTTCCCCATGTTTCTCTGTAGGGTATACCACCAAAGGCAGGCAGAACACTTTGCACAGCAGCATTGCAAGAAAATAAAATTACAACTAGGTGAAATAATTTTTATTCTATCTGTTACCAAATAAAATGCTGGTTTTAGCATCCTATATAATGTCTTGCTCATGGCTGGGGCCTGTGCTGCTAATTTAGCTCGATCTAAGGAGGGTGGTGCTGCTTTCAACATTGACTCTGTCAGTTTTAGCACAAATGAAGAGTTGAGTTCATAGCTTCGTAGTTGAAACTGTACCCATCTAAGACAAAAAAAAAATAGAGTATTGGGAAAGAAAGGAAAAAAAAGTATTAAAATGTTGTTTGAGAGGAGATTAATGGTGAATTTATCCCAACTCCACCTTAAGCCAGTGTTGGTACAAACACAACTGTGTGTGTAGCTTTTTTGCACTAATTCAACTTGGCTTTAAACTGCCAGCTTAGATTTGTGGCACTTTGTGCTTTCAAACACAAGGCTGCCTAGTTTGATAGTGAATGAGAAGTTCATGGGCTAACTTAGTAGTAAAGAGCAAAAGTGACCTGCTATTGTGAATAGAGTGCAAAAAAAGGCTTGAGCTGAGAGAAATCTGAAGAGGCAGCAGCAATATTGTGACAATGCTGAGGAATGGCAGGTGGCCTCAAGCCTGACTGCTGCTTTTTGGTTGCTGCTAGTGATTTGCAGGCAGGTGGGTGAGGATGTTAAAGGCCTGACATGGAGTGACAGACACCCCTAGTGCTTGTGTGCACACTGCAGTGGCATGGCTTAAAATAGAGCCAGCTGCATGCATAATTAAGGAGAAATAATTGCAATGCACTTATGTAAATTATTTTATCTTGTGCTGCTTCTCATCCCCCTCTCGCCCTAATGTTTCCATCAGGAAGGTCCCCTAGTCAAAGATTCACCTGATCAGTGAGAAACACTAAAATCGTGTCTGGAGCAAGAAAAAAAAAGTTGTTTCTAAGAAAAAAAACATAATATAAGAGAAGTATGTGGCTTCAAAGTAGGCAGAGTTAATGTTGTCAATCTGGCAGCTTGTTATATGAGTAAGAATTTATGTTAGGAACCTGCATGTGAATTTGTGGTTATGTCATTCATGTTGTCTTTGGAACTCAACTAAATATCTCCTATTTCTGCTAGCTGAAATTCTGCTTACATAAGTTTTTTCTTCATTCAGCCCATTAGAATCATTCTGACAATATATAACTGTGAATTTAACCTCATTTCTTGTTTCTACTAATTATAAGTTACATTGTATTTTTACTTTCTTTGGGAAGAATATGAAAACTCTGTTCCATATGTCATGGTTTTACATCTCCCAGATGACTGTTCTGGATGCATCTGGAGTATTGTTTTCCATAAAAGATTCTTTTCCTTTGCTCATATCCCCCTTTCTTTATCAGTTGAATAAAACTCTCTCTATAGCTCTAACAAATTGCTGTATTTCCAGATCAGTCCTTTCTCTGAGACCTCATTCTTGCTTTTATAAGGCAGTTTTTAGGAGCAACAAGAATGATAGAATCATATTGGTTGGAAAGGACCTCTAGCATCAAGTCCAACCTTCATCCCAACATCTCTCTAACCACTAGCCCACAGCCTCAAGTGCTGCATCTACTCATTTCTAAACCCCTCCTGTTTTGTGTCTAAGTACTTTCCTGGGACATGAGGAGTGTGCACACAGGGCTGCTGTCCCAACACAAGAGAAACCTCTCACTGCACCATCTCCCTGCAGAAATCCATCCTCCTTCCCCTAGGTTGCCCAGAACAGGGCAAGGAACGGGGAAGGCAGCAAAGCAGAAAAAATAGCATCAAGCAGGAGCTGTACATCTGCTCATCCTGTGCTACTCTTTAGAATCAAAGCCCTGGAAAAAGAGTAAAACATCAAGTAATATATGAAGCATGACCATTGATTTCTATTTAATAGTCTCTATCCTTTTCTCACTTAGGAGCAGCTGAATTCAAAATATTTATGGTTGGCTGTACAGCAGATGCTGGAATAAGCCCTTTCCTTGCTCCTTTTGTGTTGCAGTGTCCTAAAATGCAGAGCTTGTGAAACTTCAGAATGTATTTGAGAAAGATATAAGATGTGGTGCAATCATGTGAAACTCTGAGGTGGGAAGAGTTCCTTTCATGCAGCAATTATCAAGTAAATCTATTCAGTGGTTCATCGACCTCACTTTAAAGTTGATTATCTCTTCTTGAAGCCATTATTGTTGGTCTGTACATGCATCTGTTTTTGAGTAGTAGGTCCAGGGAAGAAGCTTTTCCCTTGAAAGCTGGCAATATATTGGAATAATTGAGCCACTGTGTAAGTGCATTATACTGTGGATATGGAGTAGTAACTCCTGAATGACTACAGAGCTTGGAACCACTAATACCACATTTTAGTACATTATACTGGGTAAGACATACCATGGACTAAGAGACATGGTGTAGAAGCTACTGAAAGGATTAATTAAAATGCAATATTTTGAACAGGAACTTTCTAGCACCCTAATATTATAGGAGCCCAGTGCCTCCAGAAAACACTGTCTAGAACTTTCCACTTAGATTCTTTGATTGCTTATAATTTTCAGCCTTTAAAGCTTAAGAAAAATCTCCATGCTGATCCTCTGCCAAAGACTCTTTCTGAGTAATGTTTCAGCTAGGACATCTTATCCTGTCTCAAAAAGAAGCATATTCAGGTATTTTATTATGGGAAGCCTTGCATTCTAAAGGAAGTGATAACCAACTCCCTGCACTCAGGGGGGAAGATGGAGCTGGTGTTGCCAGGGGAAGACTGATGGGCAGTGTCAGCAAAGTCTCACTACTTAAAATAGTATAAAGAAAACACTAGGAAAAGTTTTGCCAAGGTTTAAGTTGTCATTGAGCAGGAGTGTTGAGTGAGTGNATCATTCTGACAATATATAACTGTGAATTTAACCTCATTTCTTGTTTCTACTAATTATAAGTTACATTGTATTTTTACTTTCTTTGGGAAGAATATGAAAACTCTGTTCCATATGTCATGGTTTTACATCTCCCAGATGACTGTTCTGGATGCATCTGGAGTATTGTTTTCCATAAAAGATTCTTTTCCTTTGCTCATATCCCCCTTTCTTTATCAGTTGAATAAAACTCTCTCTATAGCTCTAACAAATTGCTGTATTTCCAGATCAGTCCTTTCTCTGAGACCTCATTCTTGCTTTTATAAGGCAGTTTTTAGGAGCAACAAGAATGATAGAATCATATTGGTTGGAAAGGACCTCTAGCATCAAGTCCAACCTTCATCCCAACATCTCTCTAACCACTAGCCCACAGCCTCAAGTGCTGCATCTACTCATTTCTAAACCCCTCCTGTTTTGTGTCTAAGTACTTTCCTGGGACATGAGGAGTGTGCACACAGGGCTGCTGTCCCAACACAAGAGAAACCTCTCACTGCACCATCTCCCTGCAGAAATCCATCCTCCTTCCCCTAGGTTGCCCAGAACAGGGCAAGGAACGGGGAAGGCAGCAAAGCAGAAAAAATAGCATCAAGCAGGAGCTGTACATCTGCTCATCCTGTGCTACTCTTTAGAATCAAAGCCCTGGAAAAAGAGTAAAACATCAAGTAATATATGAAGCATGACCATTGATTTCTATTTAATAGTCTCTATCCTTTTCTCACTTAGGAGCAGCTGAATTCAAAATATTTATGGTTGGCTGTACAGCAGATGCTGGAATAAGCCCTTTCCTTGCTCCTTTTGTGTTGCAGTGTCCTAAAATGCAGAGCTTGTGAAACTTCAGAATGTATTTGAGAAAGATATAAGATGTGGTGCAATCATGTGAAACTCTGAGGTGGGAAGAGTTCCTTTCATGCAGCAATTATCAAGTAAATCTATTCAGTGGTTCATCGACCTCACTTTAAAGTTGATTATCTCTTCTTGAAGCCATTATTGTTGGTCTGTACATGCATCTGTTTTTGAGTAGTAGGTCCAGGGAAGAAGCTTTTCCCTTGAAAGCTGGCAATATATTGGAATAATTGAGCCACTGTGTAAGTGCATTATACTGTGGATATGGAGTAGTAACTCCTGAATGACTACAGAGCTTGGAACCACTAATACCACATTTTAGTACATTATACTGGGTAAGACATACCATGGACTAAGAGACATGGTGTAGAAGCTACTGAAAGGATTAATTAAAATGCAATATTTTGAACAGGAACTTTCTAGCACCCTAATATTATAGGAGCCCAGTGCCTCCAGAAAACACTGTCTAGAACTTTCCACTTAGATTCTTTGATTGCTTATAATTTTCAGCCTTTAAAGCTTAAGAAAAATCTCCATGCTGATCCTCTGCCAAAGACTCTTTCTGAGTAATGTTTCAGCTAGGACATCTTATCCTGTCTCAAAAAGAAGCATATTCAGGTATTTTATTATGGGAAGCCTTGCATTCTAAAGGAAGTGATAACCAACTCCCTGCACTCAGGGGGGAAGATGGAGCTGGTGTTGCCAGGGGAAGACTGATGGGCAGTGTCAGCAAAGTCTCACTACTTAAAATAGTATAAAGAAAACACTAGGAAAAGTTTTGCCAAGGTTTAAGTTGTCATTGAGCAGGAGTGTTGATCTGCTGGAGGGCAGGAAGGCTCTGCAGAGGGATCTGGACAGGCTGGAGCCATGGCTGGTCGGTGGGATGAGGGCTAACTGGGCCTAGGGCCAGGTCCTGCACCTGGGTCACAGCAACCCCAGGCAATGCTACAAGCTGGGGGAGAATGGCTGGAGCTTTGCCTGTCAGAAAAGCCCCTGGGGGTGCTGATGGATGACTGGCTGAATGTGAGCCTGCAGTGTACCCAGGTGGCCAACAAGGCCAACCCCATCCTGGCCAGATCAGGAACAGCAGCAGTAGGAAGTGACTGTGCTCTTGTACTTAGAATCATAGAATGTTTGGGGCTGGAAGGGTCCTCCAAAGGGCATCTAGTGCAGCCCCCCTGCAGGGAGCAGGGACACCCTCAACTAGCCCAGGCTGCTCAGAGCCTTGGCCAACCTCGCCTGCAATAGCTCCAGGGATGGGGTCTCAACCACCTCCCTGGGGAGCCTGTGCCACTGATCCACCACCCTCAAGGTCAAGACCTTCTTCCTGAGATCCAGTCTAGATCTCCTCTTCTCTCATTTAAACCCATTACCCCTCGTTCTTTTACTCCAGGCCCTTGGAAACAGCCCCTCTGCAGCCTTCCTGCAGCCCCTTCAGGCACTGGCAGGTGCTCTAAGGTCTCCCCAGAGCCTTCTCTTCTCCAGGCTCAATAACCCCAGCTCCTTCAGCCTGTCCCCACAGCAGAGCTGTTTCAGCCTCTGATCACCTTTGTGCCCTCCTCTGGCCCTGCTCCATCAGTTCCATGTCTCCCCTGTGCTGAGGGCTCCAGAGCTGGATGCAATACTGCACTTGGCACTGCTGAGGTCACAGCTTGAGTACTATGTTCAGTTTTGGGCACTGCAGGTTGAGAGACTTTGAGGTGCTGGAGTGAGCCCAGAGAAGGGCAACCAACTGGTGAGGGGTCTGGAGAACATGTTTTATGAGGAGAGGCTGAGGGAAGTGGGATGATTTAGTCTGGAGAAGAGGAGGCTGAGGGGTGACCTCACCACTGTGTACAACTGCCTGAAAGCAGACTGGGCTGAGATGGGTGTTGATCTCTTCTCCCAAGTAGCAGGATGAGAGGGAATGGGAAAGTTGCCAGGAGAGGTTTAGATTAGACATCAGGAAAATTATCTATACTGAGTGGTGAGTCACTGGAACAGACTGGCCAGGGAGGTGGTGGAGTCACCATCCCTGTAGGTGTTCAGAAAACATCTAGCCGTGGCCCTTCAGGGCATGGTTTGGTGGTCATGGTGATGTTAGGTGGGTGGTTGGACTTAATGATTGTCTTTTCCAGCCTTAATGGTTCTGTGAATCTTTGGAATTCTGAAAGCTTGGTGACACTTAAAACTCAATATATTGAATTAAAGGGAATTGCTTGTTCAAGAAGTAAAATCTGTAAAGCTCATGTCAGTTGTATGCCAGATTTCCACATCACATGGTGGCTGTTAAATCTGCAAACATAGTTGATATACATCTAATTTATGAAAATATAATGGAGATGGAGCCAGTGGATTTTACAGCATCAATTTAATCAGTTATTAGTGTTTTCTTGGGTTTTTTTATGTGTATCTGTGGGCTTTTAAGGTTGGAATGAAGTGAAAGTGCAAAACCATCTCTGTTAAGGACATCTGCAGATACTAATGAGATGAAAATGATCCAAATAGTCTGGTTGAGGAGAATAAATTGGGTTTCCATCTCAATTTTCTCAAAATTGCACCTTTGAACTGCAGGGACAGAAAGAGTTTCTTCAAAAGGTGATTTTTGTGGTGTGTGTGCCCTGTGTGCCAACACAATGTGCTTTTCCCACCCCTCCCACTCAGGTTTTGTTGAGCTGGATCTCCCACTTCATTTCAGTACCAGACATGGATAGATTTTGCTGTATCTAAGAGCAAAGGATGTAAAATGTCACTGCAGCCATGGATAGTTCTTATTTCAGATGATTTCTATTTGGACATCTCTTCTTATTTCAGATAATTTATTTTGGGTGTTCAGAACTTCATTAAATGCTTCTCAGGAGCTTTTAGTTTTTAGTACTTAGCTTACCATTGAAGTTTGACTAATGCTATAGTCTCCAGTTTATATAGATCATCTATTTAATAACTGAAACATCTGAAAGTTTGTCCTCACATGTCCAATTGCCTGCTCGTGTACTGAATTTGTCTGTGAGAAAATTGGAGCCCTAAGCTAGATACTATTAAATTAACCCAGTTTCTAATCTTCCTACGTGCTTTTAAATAATATATTAGTCCAGGAATTATTTGGGCCTAAGTGTTAGGCATTAATGTATAAATTCAGTGTATAATTCATTAATCAGATGAATAATTTGCAGAGTATCAACAGAAGTAAAGAAGGTCTTGGGGGACACGTGTTTATATGCATATGGACATTATAATGTATAAAATTATCATCCTAATATCCTATTGTGACTTGTGTTTGATACAGACACTGCAAGGAATGAAACTCACAGTTGCCTCTGCTCTCTGCTGCCATTTTTTTTTCCTAGTGAAGCACATATACAAGGCCTAAAATAGGTTGAAATCTCTGGAGATCAGGATAATCAGCCATAGAAGAGAACTTGAAGAAACTCTGTAAAAGTTTAAGGCTCAGTCTGTCTCCCAGTAGGAGACACTTCCTTTAGGGTGTCCTTGGTTGGTTTGGTTTTTTTTTTTTCCCCATTTATTTATTTTTTTTAGCCTGACTTGCATAACTGTGGCCATGCTTTCATATTTATTTTTATTTCTGAACCCTCTGAAATGTTCATTATTCAGAAAAAAAAAGGGATCCATCTTTCTCACTTGATTTCTATTTGGACATGCTGAAAGTTCTGTGACCTATATGAAGATGGATCATTCTGTATTATTTGGAATGCCATTTCCAACTTTAATGATTTTACCTCTTTTTTTATTTACTATATTTATTTTTAATTTTTATTTTAAGTTTTTTTTAATTTTTTAAATTTATTTTTTAAATTTTTTGTTTACTTTTTCTTTCTTGGGCTACCTGTGCAGCAGGGAGAAGCAGCATATGCAGGTGCTTGGGTGTGTGAGCATTTCAGACTGTGCTTTTTGCAAGCTACTCAGAATGCTTTCTCTCCTTCCAGTTGCCTGTTTTAGGAAGCTTAACTGTCATGTGAGGAACTTCAGGCTTTTTCTGAACTGCTAAGTTTCTTTTGATTTTCACTATTTGCATATGACTCAAAAATTTAGATTAGGAGCTTACTAGAAAAAGGGATGTTGCTGGAGTTCTGTTTGATACATAGTGGGAATTGAACACATAATTTGCTTAAATGCTTTTATGATTTTTACATCAAAAGCTGCTTCTGCAAAGCAATTCATAAAACCTGGGATTTGGGGAAGATGGCACTGAATGTACAAATATTAGAGGGTCATTTGCTGCGCCCAGAGTGACAAAGATGATGGTAAAAACAAATCATCAGAGTTCCAAGAAATCAGGAAGGGAAAGAATGAATAGATCTGTGTCACAAAAACATGCTGTGTAGTAAACTGTGCAGAAGTTTGTCCTCAATCAGTGTTGAGTTCAAAATAGACTTGCTGTTATCCATGGGCTGACATTAGTTCAAAGGAAAATAAATGGGATTTGAATGTGTCAGGATCTGGTTAGCTCAGTGACATCAGCCAGCTCAAATCAGTGCTGAGGTCTTGGTCTTCATCCTCCCTCCCATCCTGAGCATGAAATGACCTTCTGAGGGGTAGTTTCCTTAAGAGCATCCAAGTGGTGACCTTTGAGAATAGTCTTGCAAAAAAACCATCCAGAAATGGGTTCTTCTGCTCTGAAGCTTTGAACATCAACAGATGTTAAGAAATTTCAGTGGAAGTGGCCTGGAATGCAAATGGAACATGGCCTTTTCCCTTATCACTTCAGATGGTGTAAAATATGTCTGAAATTCAGCTCTTCCCCCAGGTTAAATTGATGCAATCTCCTTATGGGATTTGCATACTTACTGGGGTTTTTTTTTTGTTGTTTCTATCATAGGTTTCTTCCTATTTCTTTCTTTTGAGCCAGTCTGGAACTAGCAGGGTCCAAATCCTGCGAGCAGAAGTTCCTGCTTTCATTGCAGGATCTCAAAACACTTGAATAATTAACAGGCCCTCATTAGAGTTCTGTTAGGTAGGTGGCTGATACAAATATGTAGACTACAGCTAAGTGATTTACCCAGGATTACTGAGCTTGACTTTGCAGAGCTGACTTTCCAGGTGCTGCTGATAATTGAACCATGTTCTCATTGCTCTCCTGGCATCCCTGGGTCTGGAACTGAGGGGTGAGAGCAGGAGACTCACTACTGAGGTCCTACTCTACCTTCTGCTCAAATGAAAAGTCTCTGGGAGCTGGCCTGCACTGCCAAACCCTCTGCAGTTCAGACAACAGCAGCATTTTGATTATCTAGCAGGAATTTAAAAGGCAAAGAACACTCTGGATGTTAAGAAGGAAATGTTGATGGAATTAGAACCAGCACTTACATCTGATTTTCTTTTTTTTTTCCTTTTGTCTTTTCTTTTTTTCCTTTTGTTGAATAGGGATTATATCTTGTTATCTTCTCAGCAAAACATTTTTTCCTCCCTTCATGCACTCTTGTCTTGTCTGATTCTGAAATACACTCACTAATTGCTCGGATCTCTTACGCTAATTCTTCTGAAAGTTCAAGGATGTTCTGCTTGGATGTCTGCTAATTAATTAAAGGTTATGAGTTGGCTCTTAATCAAGGATTTCTCCTGAAATCCAGAGCCCCAAATACTCTAAGTGTATAAAGTTCATGGTGGAAATGGGTAGGTAATGAGATTGTTAGCCCATAAAAATGCAGCTCTGTCCATGATCTAATAGATACAATCCAGCTGTGCATACAGCTGCTTAGCAGGGTAGAAATCAAAGCTTTGCCACGTGGGCCCAACCTGGGTGCTGCAGTTTTGTGTGAGCATTCACACTGTGTGGAGAGAGGATGCCAAAAGAACTGGAGCTGGCTGGGGGTGCCTCTGGACGTGGCTCCTCTGCAACTTGGTCGTGACAATGCAACCACTGCATGGAGCAGAATGGGTTGAGCATGTGGCAGAGCCACAGTATGTGATGAGGAGCTTGCTTGCTTGCATGAAATTATCTTTACAGAGCATGTTGTGTCAGCAGAATGGCTGGTACTGGGAAAACTGGTCCTTTAGTGCTGTGTAATTAGAGAATTAAAAGCTCATTATTGCAAATAACACCTCAGACCCCAGAGCTGTCTGCTGAAGAGGACTGTGGGTGGTGCTCCCGTGGGTGTCCCCAGCAGCAAGGCAGGCACCAGCTGAGGGGTGTGCTCCAAGAACAGGGTGGCAAAAAGTTAAACCCTTTAGATGTCCCTCAGGAGCTGCTGCTACAAAGAACATTGAGTCCTCTGGACAGGTCAAGGCCTGGACCCATGTGAATGATGTAGCTTGAATGTTAGACCTGTTTATTTCCATTATCTCTGTATGTTTTCTCCTTGTATTTTGGGTGCTGAGGTTAAATATCTCAGTTGAATCTCCTGGTACCTCAGTCCTAATTGTTTTTTAATAAAAAAGCCAATTATTTCCAGGTATTATTTATTGCTGTCACCTCTGAGGGCTGTATTTCCCAGTAGCCTGCTGCTCACTATTTTGCTGGTGGTTGTTTTTCTTTCTTTTCTCTAATTTTCTTATTAACACAGGCAATGTACAGTCAGAAATCTGCAAAGGAGCACAGAAAGGGAGTGAGGGCAGTTTATTGTCCCCCCAGTGTTTTTCAGCACTGTGTTCTCACTCCCCTGTTCTCTCACCCCATGGTTTAACTTTTCAGTCTCTTAGTGAAGTCTAAGTGACTGGAAATCGGTTCAGAGGATGCTTTTCTAGTTATGTGCCTATTTTTGCCTGGGTGCAGATTATTAATGGGCTTTTCTCAGCTAGACTGACTAGTATGTAAATTATTTAAATATATAAACCCAAATCAGTAGGAAAGAGCATCTAATACTATCATGAAGCAGAAGTTGAGCCCCTAGAACTGCCAGCACTAAACCAGTCCCACTTTCTCCTGACCAGCAGTGCCCAGCAGGGAGAGTTTGAGAACACACAGCATAGGTTGCTATGTTAATGTGATGAATTTCTTCCAGGGAATCAAAATCCAGCTCAGGCTGCAGATCCATTTGCACAGGATATTTCAAAATGGTGTGTCTCATCCAAAAGGAGTTGGAGCCAAGTTCTGGGATCTGTCCAGTGCATGGGAAGGCTTTAGAGGAGTGGAGTAATCATTTGTTTATACAGGCATCAGACAGCTACACAGATTGATTTGGCAATTTGGGATCAGCAGTGTTTTTATCCCTACCTCATTATTCCTCAGCATGGTAAAGCACTTGTTCTCTCCCTCCTTGAGGAATAAGAAAAATGTTAGGCCAACCTTTAAAATTGCTTGGTCAGTGGTTCTCAGCCTCTCATATGTCTTCCAGCTGCCCAGACTGGATAATTGGGATATTAAGACATGCTCTTGATTAGATAGATACAGCTAATTGTAATTCACAGCCTTTCTAGAAATCTGAATGTGCTCTGGTACCTGCTCTCCTTGTGTGCTTGAAGGTAAGCAAAATTCTCCAGAAATAAGCCATAAAACCCCTGGTGTCAACCAACCACGTGTCTAAATCTATGGCTAAAACATGGGATGTTCTAGTAAAAGGGATTACTGGCTAAAAGTTATTTGAGCTTTGAACCACCTCTCTCACTCTTAGCATCCAGAGAAGCTTAATCCAAGGTATTGCTGCCTTTATTTCACCAGAAAACACCCTGCTCTTCAGAATTTATACAGATGGCAAAAAAATATTCCCAAGAGTTAGTGTGACATCACAAATATCATTTAGGTGAGGACTAGATCCTCTCTGCACAGCTGAAAATGGTTGTATTGTGGGCTGTTGCCCCAGCAGAGATGGTGAGCAAGGCTGCACCAGCAGCATGGGATGGTGCCTGAGTAGCTGGCATTAGGACTGGGGGCACTGATGCTGCCAGGGAGGCTGCTGTGCTGCCTGGCCCCTGGGTGGCTGCTCTGCTGGCTTCCAGCTGATGGATGCCCCCCCTTTATCAATGTGCTGCAACTCCCCAGAGAAGAATAGCCCTTTGTAATTACAGCTGCACTTTTGCCAACTCCTGCAATTTTACTGCAAGCTTTGAAGTGTTCAGTATCTTTTCTGGGAGATAAAATCATTTCCACTCTTGGAATTAACAGGGAGACACTGTAGTTGTTACAGAAAGCAAAGGAGGGGGGTAAAAAGTAAAGTAGAGCAAACCCAGCCTCCAATATTTGGGTTTCAAATCATTATTTTTTTCCATTGAATGCTTGCCTGGGAGTGTTTGGAGATGGGAGCTTCCCTGTGGGGTTGGCACCAGCTCAGCTGTGCCCACCACGGTGCCTCTCAGCTGGGGTTCTGGAGGAGCTGTGAGCTCCCCTGACCCCAGAGCTTCAGTGCTCTGCAGGGGCTGGACTGCAGCAGGGAGCAGCAGATTGAGTGGCTGCTGCTGGGGCTGGAGAATTTGGAATCCTACCTGCTTCAGCCACATCTTTTTAAGAGGATTTTTATTCCTGTTTTTATATTGAGGAGAAAAAAATTCATCATTTCTTTATTCTTCCCACTCCTTTCAGGCAGCTCCTCCCTAAAAAGCAAGAGGAGCTGGGCACTCCTCAGAACATTTTCTTAATCATGTAAGGAAATAAATACCATTTGGAAGATGTGTGTTCCTTGGACACGTGCTGCCTGGAAACTGCAGTATATCCTCTGTAGCTTGTTAATCTGTCATTAATGGGTTTCAGCATCCACAATGAGCTGTGTGGAGTTTTGTTGCAGTTGTTCTGGTTTATTTTTTTTTTTTGTGGCAGTCGTGCCAGCAGCTTTGAGCTAGGCTAATGTACCATTGACAAATGGCCCCCTCTGAAAGGAGGCTGGATATATTGCATAAATTCATTTACATTGTGTAGTTTCATTTAGAAATGAAACCCAGAAGAGAAAAAATCAGTGCTTTTCAAATCCAATATGACAAATTCACCCGTGGAAGATATTTGCTTTTTCTAGCTTTTAAAAAGCTAGACAAGATATTTAGCATTCTGATGTATTTTCTTTAAAACTTTAAAAGACTCAAATAAGTTCTAGAGCTGAATTTGTCATATTTGATTGGGAAGACAGTTCTTGTGGGCTTTTTTGCTTTTTATTTTTTTTTCNCCAGCAGCTTTGAGCTAGGCTAATGTACCATTGACAAATGGCCCCCTCTGAAAGGAGGCTGGATATATTGCATAAATTCATTTACATTGTGTAGTTTCATTTAGAAATGAAACCCAGAAGAGAAAAAATCAGTGCTTTTCAAATCCAATATGACAAATTCACCCGTGGAAGATATTTGCTTTTTCTAGCTTTTAAAAAGCTAGACAAGATATTTAGCATTCTGATGTATTTTCTTTAAAACTTTAAAAGACTCAAATAAGTTCTAGAGCTGAATTTGTCATATTTGATTGGGAAGACAGTTCTTGTGGGCTTTTTTGCTTTTTATTTTTTTTTCTCTCTGGTTTTCAAGATGAGTTTGAATTGACAAGGTTGTGTTTTGAACTGAAATGCCACAACTTTGCTGTCCTCTGGGCAGCCCTAATGAGGCAGGGAGGAGGTAGCTGAGTGGGCATTTACCTTTCACCCCCCCAGTGTTAACCTTCCTAGATAGTTTTGTCCTTTTGTAGCAATATATTTTAGATTTTTTTGGGGTCATATCTACAGAGGTTCCTGGGCACCTACATTTCACATCAGTCCCACTGGGGCCATTCAGTTGAAGACTGGGAACCCCAAAAACTGCTGTTGGGAAGCATCTGTGCAGCACCTCACCCTGAACCATCTGAGGTGACCCCAAGTGAGGTTGTTTAGCAGCAGTAGCTGCTTGTGGAGATCCCAACTGGCAGAGGCAACCACCCCTGAGTTGTGGTCTCAGCACTTGACAGGGGCTGGGAGGAGCTGAGGGCATCCAGAGGATCAGTCCCTGTTAACAAGACTTCCTAGTGCCTTTTGCATCGATTGGGAGCTTTATCTGATAACACTCTTAATTGTTTCAGTGTAAACTGATAAAATAAATATTAATTCTTTCCTGGAGGGTGTTGCCTGAGGGTGATGGAAGATCCTGACTCCACTGGTGTTCAGCATTGAGTAAAAATAGTTCATCCTTGCTGTAGAGAAGGTAGAGTCTAAACTGTATCTCATTATCCTTCTTTGGCTGCACCTCTTCAGAATAATTTCTGCAATTAAGAAGTCTATTCTTTCCTGGAACCATTTACACATTCTGGATCTATTATCTTAATAGTTGCAGCTCGAAACAGTATCAGGAGTTAGATTTAGAAAAATGGCCAGTGGTTTTCTTTTGTGTATTTAACTGGTTAGAACACTGGGTTTCCTCACCCAGGAAGCAGAAATTCCAGGTTTAATTTCCTTCTGCCCAGTGGGGAGTTTAAGAGCAAGCAGCTGAGGTGGGTAACTCAACTGAGGCAGGCTGGTGAAGTTGCTGCTGGATGGAAAAGGGGAAAACACAACACCCATTTTTCAGAAGGGAAAGAGGGAGACATGGGGAGATTGATTATAAAGAAATTCTTTAATTGTTGGGGATGACCCCTCCCTGGAAGACCCCAAGGCCAGGTTGGATGGGACTCTGAGCAATGTGGTCAGCCCATGCAGGGTGGTTGGAACTAGATGATCTTTAAGGTCCCTTCTTATCAAGCCTTTCTATGATAATAGGTTTAAAGTGACCTTTAGCTGTCTGTGATATTGAGGCAACACTGCCTAGAAACAAGGGATATTGCTGGATATATCTAGGTGTTGGTTTTCTGTAGACTGAATGGATGTCAAGCCTTTCATTCTTCCCCTTTGTGAAGCTTGATGCCTTCAAACTCCTTCAGAAAAGCATCACTTTGGAGAATCACTGCAAGTAAACAAGGTAGAAAAAAGAAAAATCAATCTTGGCTGGTTGATACCTGGGGTTCATCCCTGGATCAAGCAACCAGTGCTAATGTATGGTGCACTGTGTGTGGCTGGGAATTGCTTGGCTGAGTGAAAATGTGCTGTGAAGTGTGACAAGCTCAGATGGTTCCTGACATGGTGGCTTGGCTCAGAGGAGGCAACACGGTGTTGGCTGCAGAGCTGCAGACACCTGAGTGGTGGGGATTTCACTGCCTGTTTGTAACAAGCACCACGTGCTTAGGAGGTTTGCAAGCTCATGCTTTCCAGACTGTGACTGAAGGATGGAAGCTCTGCTGAGGATGAGACCTTTTTAACATCACTGGGAAAAAATCAGGGAAAAGGAATTGAAGCCTCCTTGTGTTTGTCTCGGAAGGCTGCAGTGTGGGATGAAAGTCTTCTGGTGTCTTGTTCCAGTGCCATGTTGAGCACTGCTGCTCAGCCCAGGGGTGCCTGCAGGGTGTTTGCTGGTGCATATGCAGCTCTCCATGCTCTTCATCCCAGTCAAGTGTGTCAGCAGCTGTGGGAGGGATGGTCAAACCAAGTGCCAAGCATGAATTTTTCAGCTTGGCTCAATCCAGGTTCTAAATCTTTAATGGGAAACACACAGGAAGATGTTTAACTTAATGAGAAAATATCCTAAAAAGAGCTGTGGAAGCGTAGGCAGAGAGAATTTCTTGGTTATTGTCCAGCCTGGTAGTAGGATCTGGCTTTACCATGTCAAAGTATGCTGCAGAGTGGTATGCAATGGTGAGGGGAGGGGATCATCCAGTCCCTTGTGTAGATAAACTCAGCCTAGGACTGAGCTCAGTTTCTTTGCTCTGGCAAAAGTGCAGCTAACTGCAGGAGCCAGATGTGAGCTGGCAACCAAGGCTTGAGCTTGGCATGCCATGGAAATGGAGCATTTCTGTGCTAGAGAGGGCCAGAAAAGTAATATACTGATGAAAACTGCATGGGATGGATGTCTGCTGCTTCCATCTGAGCTGTGGCCCAGTGCTCAAGGGGGTGTGTGAGGAGTACAGACCTTGCCATGGAACCTCCAGAAGGTGCAGGTGTTTCTGGAGAGCTGTTTCCCATTTTCTTTTTTTCAGCCCTCTGAGCTTCTGAAAGTCTCCCATCCCAGCCATGCTCCTCTGAACATCCCATCCCTTCACTTGAGGCAGAAAACCCTTTTCTACCTCGTTTTCCCTCTGCAGACAGTTTGCTGTGAAGCAATCCATGCAGTGAAGTGAATCCCCCAGATTCTCCTCTGAAGGGTGCTGCTTACAACACTTAGATCTCATTAAGGGTCAAGTGGCTCTGCAGAATGCCACTCAGAGGAACGTGGGGTGGTTTTTAGGTGTCTTAATCTAGGCAGTTTGAATGCTCTACTTGTAGGGACAGAATTATCTTCTTGAAATCAAAACGTGTTCTTCAGCCTATTGCATCTGAGCCCAGAAGCAACTTCAAAATACATGCCCAGAGAAAGTGGTGGGATGCAAATGGTGCTAATTGCCACCAAAATTACTGCTCTGATTAGGCAGAAGATGGTTCAGAGACCATTGTTTGCCTGGAGTAGGGTTTTCTCCTGAGGTGTGGAACCTATATATTTTTTTTCCTTGTTCTCTGAACACTCAGAACTTGTTGTTGCTGCTGAAAACTCAGAAAGGGGTTGCATAAACAGTTTAATATTGCATGAGGTTTCTGTAAGCCTGAATGATCTTGTGAATGCTAAAATCATGACATACAAGCCTGAATGAAAGCAAGCAGCAAAGATTATGTAGTCTTATCATCTGGATGAACTGCTAGATAAACCAGCACACTTTGGTGCCTTGTCATGTGTTGTTTTTGCTCCTGGGAAAATTCAGCCACGAGCTTTAAAAATACTCTGTCTCTCATTATTGTTGTTTTCAGCACTCCCTTAATATTTAACCTCAGCTAGCAGACAAGTTGCACATCTTTAGATCCATCTATGGATTATGACTTGAACAAAAATCATTTGGATGAATCTTATTGCACTTTCTGATCTTATTAATGGTGCAGCTAAGACTGAAGACTTCTTTGGTTGTTCTTGCTTATACAAAACATATCACTGCAGTAACAAAAATGAATATGCAAGTACTACCAATTCATGAGATAAGGGGCTCCAAAATAGTTGGCACCATTCAAATGTTGAATGATTGCACCAGATCATGCCAGGAACCTCTGATGTCTGGCAGTGGTCATACTTTTTTTCCTTTTTATTTTTTTTAAAATCCAAACAAACAACAGAAAAAACCCAAGCAAAAAATAAAGCAACCCTAAGAATAGAGCATATAAAAAGTAGTGCATTCCTTGGTATTATTCTATCCCAATTTCCACCAATTTGTAGTCAAGGAACTTCCTCTGAGAGAGAGAGTTCCATGAACATCATAAAGTTTAATAGTTTTTAATGGATCTTTCTTTCAAGTTTGGTTTGGTTTTTTTCTCATTTCTTTTGGAATCCTTTGTACTTCCATGACATTTTGTGGATGTGAGTGTCACAGTTTAATAACTATTATTTGAGAAACAATTGTATTTTAAAAGTTGTCAGGTGACTTTCGTGTAAACTTCTAGGTTTTGACTTATGAAAATAATTACCATCTTTTCCCTGCAGATCAGAATTTCATATTCCCTTATTATAAACCACTTCAGTCATCCTCTTTTTTTAACAGGCTGAAGAATTCTAGCCTAAGTTCTTCAGGTCTGCCATTTCACTGATCTTTTTTGCTGCCTTTTGTTGTCTTATATTTTTCTAGCTCTTTCATGTCTGTGTTGAGAATGAAGGGAAGAGGTTGGTGTCTCAGAGGGGAAAATGGGCCCAGAACTGTGACACAGTAACATCTCCTGCTTTTTCCTGATTCCTTTTTGAATATTTTCTGAAGTTGCCTTTTTGGCTTGGTGCTGAGGTGATATTTTCAGGGAACTATGAACAAGAAGTCCAAGAACTCTCTTCAGAGAAGCACTGGCTAATTTAGCCATTGTTGGGTAAATATATGAGGGCTGTTGACCACAATCTAATTAAATTTTGTGGGAAGGAGTGCTAACTCTTAAGCTGTCCTACTCTCCCTAATAAAACCTAGTGTTCAACGTTCTTTGTTGAAGAGGTTAATGGATACCCTCGGCTTCTCCTCCTTCATCAGCCTGTTGTTCATTGCAGCTGTGACAGGGATACAAATAGGGACAGTGTGGTTGAAATCTTGTTTATTTCCTGCAATGATAACTGCTTGAGCACACAGGAGTTGGTAGTGGGAGGATGGAATGTACTAAGGAGAAATACGGCTAATTAGAGAAGATTAGTGTGCTTCAATTATCTCAAAGATTTCCCTTTTTTCATCTTGCTTTTCAACAGAAACGAAGCAGGCCTTGCACAGATCCTTCAGTTATCTAGCAATTGTCCAGGCCACGTTCAGAAGGATGGCCAATTTCTGTCAATCTGCATGTTTAAGAGCATAGCATCTGGGTACATCACAGTCTTCTCAGGCACTTGTCTTTGCAGTAGCCATACAGGGGAGGCAGGGAGCTCATGGGTGGTATTCCCATCTTCAAGATGGTTGGGAAACTCCAGCCTGTAACGTGGCTGCCTTGGCTCTGAGAGGTCAATCAGATCAGTAGGTGATCCACAAGTCCCATGGCAGAGAATTGAAGAGTCGTTGGCTTCCCTCTCTGGACTCTGTCCCTATGCCATCCCACCCTTAGGACTGTGGCTTCAGATAGCCACAAGTGTTGTTTCTTCCCCCACAGTTTGGGGTTTTCTAATGCTACCCTGAATTTGCCTCTCTGCAGCAACTTGTCTGGGACATCTCCCCTGAAGGCCTGAACAGATCTTGGGTGACAGCAGTTCAGATCTCAGAGCAGACAGGATTTATCTTTACAGCAGTGGAAGCACTTGATTTATGGTTTGCAGTTCTCTTACTAAGGGACTACCAAGCTGCTTATTGTGTCTAAGAGCCATGGGCTCTGGGTGTACAGACAGTTCTCCATTCCCTTGCTTGCTGTGCCAACTTACAGTAGCTTCTCCCAGTTTGTGTAGGGTAATTAAAAACCCAAAACCTACCTAAAACCACCAAAACCAACAACAAACCAAAACAATCAAGCTGTTGAAGTTTAATGATGATTTCATGCCCAGGGTTAACCTTGTGTCACACTGGGATTAGTTTGATTTCCAGTAGCTTCAAGGGGCCTATAAGAAAGCAGGGGAGGGGCTCTTCACAAAGGTTTGTAGTGACAGGAGAAGGGGGCCTTGCTAGAAAAGGGGAGATTTGGGTTAGGAAAAAGCTCTTTAATGTGAGGGTGATAGATCACTGAAATGAGCTGCCCAGAGAGGTGGTGGAGGCCCCATCCCTGGAGACATTCAAGGCCAGGCCTGACGAAGCTCTGAGCAGCCTGAGCTAGTCAGAGATGTCCCTGCTCATTGCAGGGGGGTTGGACTAAATGACCTTGGGAGGTCCCTTCAATACATTCTGTGGTTCTACAACTGCATTTTCTGCAGCTTTTCCTCCTCTTTCACAACTTAAACTGAAGACACTGCCACCTTGCTCACAGGAGGCAGGAAGGGCAGCAGCACTTGAACAGGAGGGTCTTCCTTTGGCTTGATGTTTGGTTGCCCGTGTGTGTTGTGCTGTTCAGGTTATATTGTAAATACATTTACAGTATAACTAGATGCTTTTTAAAAGGCCCAGACCAAGGAGAAGTTGTGTAGTGCCAGAGTGGCTGTTAGAGTTGTAGAGTTCTCAGGTGTTTGTTTCATATGTGGTGTTTCTGGAAGGTGTACTCATGTTTGAGGAAGCAAGTATTAGTAGTTGCAAGTTATTAATTACTGTAGATTCATTTTTTTTAATGTGAATTAGGTGATTTCAAACTCACCCAAGACCAGACCCCTGGGATGGGATTACAATTAACTGTTGCAGTGGCCAAAGGGAAGATTAGTAACACAGGACTCTGACAATCCTCTTGTCTCTCCTGACACAGAGATGCTCTGTACAAAGAACAGGAAAAAATCATTGTTTTTCAGAACTAAGACAAACCTAATGTAGAAGGAAGGGTATATACTGGGTCACCATGTTTGCCTCCCCACAGTTTCAGTGTAATCCCATTTAAGATTTAAATCTCTTAAAAAGGAGCTGAGATTCCCTTCCTGCTTCTCAAAACTACTGGAAAAAAACCAAACCTATTACTAAGCCTTATTCCTCTGCTGTTCAGAAGCTTTGTTTTCATTTCCAGGTGCACTTTCTTAACATCCATTTGTTTGCTCACACCAGTAATATTGTCTGGCTTTAATCACTCTGTTTTTCCCTGCTGTTTATCTCCAGATGTATTAAAGACAGAAGATCTCTGCCTTTTCACCCTATATTTCTATTTGGTGTTTGGTCCCTTTCCATCTTTCTGGTCACACTAATAGCCATGACCTCAATCCAATTCCAACNCACTTGAACAGGAGGGTCTTCCTTTGGCTTGATGTTTGGTTGCCCGTGTGTGTTGTGCTGTTCAGGTTATATTGTAAATACATTTACAGTATAACTAGATGCTTTTTAAAAGGCCCAGACCAAGGAGAAGTTGTGTAGTGCCAGAGTGGCTGTTAGAGTTGTAGAGTTCTCAGGTGTTTGTTTCATATGTGGTGTTTCTGGAAGGTGTACTCATGTTTGAGGAAGCAAGTATTAGTAGTTGCAAGTTATTAATTACTGTAGATTCATTTTTTTTAATGTGAATTAGGTGATTTCAAACTCACCCAAGACCAGACCCCTGGGATGGGATTACAATTAACTGTTGCAGTGGCCAAAGGGAAGATTAGTAATACAGGACTCTGACAATCCTCTTGTCTCTCCTGACACAGAGATGCTCTGTACAAAGAACAGGAAAAAATCATTGTTTTTCAGAACTAAGACAAACCTAATGTAGAAGGAAGGGTATATACTGGGTCACCATGTTTGCCTCCCCACAGTTTCAGTGTAATCCCATTTAAGATTTAAATCTCTTAAAAAGGAGCTGAGATTCCCTTCCTGCTTCTCAAAACTACTGGAAAAAAACCAAACCTATTACTAAGCCTTATTCCTCTGCTGTTCAGAAGCTTTGTTTTCATTTCCAGGTGCACTTTCTTAACATCCATTTGTTTGCTCACACCAGTAATATTGTCTGGCTTTAATCACTCTGTTTTTCCCTGCTGTTTATCTCCAGATGTATTAAAGACAGAAGATCTCTGCCTTTTCACCCTATATTTCTATTTGGTGTTTGGTCCCTTTCCATCTTTCTGGTCACACTAATAGCCATGACCTCAATCCAATTCCAACTCATCCTGCTGGAATTTGCCAGAGAAGATCTGGACTCTGGTGGCTTGGACCTGTTTTATGTCTCATTTTGGCTGATAATTCTTGTTAAATACTAGACAGATGACAATACAGGTACTTATTCTATAGCCTGGTGCTTTTATCCAGACATCCAATTTTTCATTTAAGGCTTTATGTTCCTCCTTCTCTTCCCAGAAGGGTGAGCTGCTGTCATTGTGAATAACACTGAAGTCCTGTGTGCAGGTAACTTCTCCAGCACTCCTCCCAGCTCTGTAATACACTTGTTTCAGCTCAGGCTGGCAATCAGCTGCAGAGTTTGTAGTCAGCAATATTAACAGGAACTGGATTAAGACTTCCCATGGTGATTTCCCCTTCCAGGACAGCTTGCTATCACTACTTTGTTTTTAGCTACTCCCTTGTTTCTCTCTCTTGGCTCCTCCACTAACCTTCAGCTTTCCCAGCCTCATAGATTTCCTCTGTGGTGCTGTCTCAAATATTTTCTCTGCACAGATGGTATATAAGGCACTGCACTTGTTTAGAAAATCCACCACCTTAGCAAATGCCTGTATTGGATCCACCAGCTCCTTCTAAACCCAAGACACCTTTCAATCCTTTTTTCATTCCCCCCCTCAATCTTTTACACATTAAAACCTGTTCAGCCTTGGGTTCTGCCAGGGCTAGCAGGTCTGTGTGTCTGGATCACCCACCTCCTACTAAATAGAGCTGCTGTATGTCTGGATATAAGGTACCAACACTGACTTGATTGATTTATTAAAAACAAATAAATCTTTGCTGCTGACTTGCAATTACATCTGCCTTATGGCAGAGAACAAATAAGAACAGGCTGTAATGAATCCAGGGGAGACTCAGCAGAGGTTGCTGGACAGAAACAACATTCTGAGTTTCTTTGCCAGTTCTAGACTGGAGCAGCCTCTGTAGTATCCAACAGCATCATTTAGAGGTGTCAGGGAAATTGTTGTCTGTTTTTCATAGGAATTTTCAGTGAAGAAAAGCAATTAACCTTCATTAACAAAATAGTACTGAAGATTTTGACTCCATTAAGACCTTGCCTTTTCAGAGAGAAAAAAAAATGTGGGAATACAGGGTTGTGCTCCTGTTAGTGACTCTTCAGCTCCCCCAGCACCTCAGTTGTGTCCCCTGGGGACAGAAGACAGAAAGGAGAAGGAGGCAAGCAGTTAATAATTGCTGTGACTCCTGCTTGAAGTGGATTCTTGTTTGGGATAGCTTGACTTTTTAGGCAGCATTCCCTTATTAATGCCCACCTCTCCATGGGGAAAACTTCTGTCCACAGACAACAGAGCTCTGCTGCCAGTGCTTTCCACATTCTCCCTGGGGAATGTTGGCATTTTGAGCAGGCAGAGGATCACCACTAACATGTTATTTTGCTTTCACAAGGAGCATGGGGCAATAGGCTGAGGAAAACATTCCTGATAAGCCTCAGATGGTATTTCTATTCAGATGGGAGGCAGCTGGGCACATCAGAGTCCTGTTTCTTTAAGAATGGTGCCAGAAAGCTCCCTTGGAACTGGTGACTTGTGTATATTTTAATATAATGCCCTGTGTTCAGAGCAATGTCCAATACAGTCATTTCCTACTCCAGTTCTCAGGGAGTGACTAATCCATCACATTTCTTCAGCACTACAAGTCAGAACAAGATTTTTTCCTAACTGCCACTGTGGTCAGCTCATGCTGTTTGTAGAAAAATCAAGTTGTGGGGTTGGTTGGTGGTTTTTTTTCCCCATCCCATATATCATCATCTCTGCCCACTGGAGAGAGTTTAGAATCCAGCCCTGACTGCCTGGCTATTTTTCACAGAGCCACACGAGGCAAAGCAATGCACAGCTCACTTGTCCAAACCTATTCACAGTTTGAGGGTACCCCATGATAGAAATTTACTGAGCAGATAAGAAAACTTGGAAGGCATGAATGGGGCAGATAAGGACAGTTGCAAAATCCCATGGATTCTTTCAGAATGGAGAGTTTTTGGTGTTTTCCCTTTTGTTGTCTTTTTTTTTTTCCCCTCTCTGGCATTGGTGCAGTGTGTGGTGTTTTTTTTGACAAGCCTCAGCAGTTTTAGAAAAGCATTCAGAAGTTTTTTGATGCTCATCTGAACCAATTCCATCTAATCAGAACACGAGCTGAATGTTACTATTCCCAGGAAGCAATTGTATTCATAGAATTTCATCTTTTCTGATGTCCTCAATTTGTCCTCTAACAGACTCCACTTTTATTAATCCATCCTCTCTCTGTTATTGATTGATCATTTATTATGCCAATGCATCCAGCTTGTGTTTACACATAAGCTGTTCAGTGAATCTGCTTGACAGTCATAATTGGAAACCCTCACAGATGGAATGAAAACACTGTCATCTTGCTGGCACTCCCCATATTCCAGTTTTTAGGGACAGTGCTACAGAACTTCCACTTGGGATAGGCAAATGGTAGACTACTTTCAGTTGTCACAGTATTCCTCTCAGCTTGCAGCCTGGGGAAATCACAGAATCACTTTTAGGGGTTGGAAGGGAGCTAGAAGATCATCTAGTCCAACTCCCCTGCCAGAGCAGGGGCACCTAGACCAAGTCACCCAGGAACAGATCCAGGTGGGTCTGGAATGTTTCCAGAGCAGGAGACTCCACAACCTCCCTGGGCAGCCCCTGCCAGGCTCTGGATGAGTCCCTGGATTAGTTAGACCCTACAGCATGCTCAGAGCTCCCAGCAAGGCTGTGGATCTGCTGGCAGATGGAACTTCTGGAAGAGGTGGTGCTGTGATGCCCTTCAGGGTTACCCAAGCCAGCTTTTCATGGCATCATGGAGCTCAGAGCTGGGTTCTGAACCTTGCCCTTTTCAGGTGAACTTTGCAGCATGTTGCAGGAGAAGAAAGGCATGGAGGTGCTGGAGTGGACCAGGAGAAGGTCTGGAGAAGATGTCTTCCAAGGAGTAGCAGGGGGAACTGGTGTTTAACCTGGCAAAGAGGTGGCTGAGGGGAGCCCTTGCTGCTCTCTCCAGCTCTGCAGGGAGGTTGCAGTGAGGTGGGTGTTGCTCTCTTCTCCCTGTAATAGCAACAGGACACCAGAGCTGCAGTTTTCCCTGCACAGCACATCTTGCTGATCTTTGGTGTAACTTCTCCTTGTTGGTCAGCTTTGCTTTTGCTCAACCAGAAGCTCATTTTTACCTCATTTATGTCATTTATGCCCTCCTGTGGCTGAGCAGGGTGGGTGGTGCTGGGCACAGATGCCCTGCAGAAGTTGGAGTTGAAGGTGGTTCCATTGGTCCTGATAGCAGTGAGCTCTGGTTGTCTCTGATTCCTCTGCCCTGGTGTGTCTAACACAAGCTCTCAAGCCCTTCTGTCACTGATGACCTGTGATTGGAAGGAGCCTGAGGTTTGTCCATGGCTTTAGGAGAGGAGAAACAGCAGCTTATCTGGGAATCAAACAGGTACAGGTTTGGAATCAATGAAGAGCAGTAACTGGGGAACTCAGCAGTACCATTTTTACAAGCACTTGTTGTATGTTAGAAATCACAATTTGTGTGGCTTTAGCAAGTGTTCTGTTGTTTTTTTTAATATACTTTTCAAAGGAACATTTTCCCTCTGGTTGTGTCTCCACTGCACTGTTCCAGTGTGAAGGGAAAGCTGTTTGTTTTCACAGTGGGGTTAGCATTTCCCACTTGAAACTCTAGTTCCTTGAGCACAGCTTAATATCAACTCCTGCTTTGCCCCTGTGTGATTCCATAACATCTTTTCCATCATTCTTAGCTGGTTTGGTGTGGGCTGCCAGAAGGCCACAGTGCCATGCAGATGATGGGAACCCTCCTTGCAAACTTTCCTAGCTGCCAGAAGGGCAAAGTGCAGCTCATTCCCTGGTGTCTTCCTGGTGTTTGGCTGCTGTCCTGGGGAGTCTGTGCTGAGGAGGTTGCCTGCTGGCAGCAGTTCTGGGGGTGATACATGAATGCTCATCTTGGAGCAGCTACTTGAGGAGTAAAGCACTAATCAGCAGGGGAGAAGTTGGCTGAACTGCACTCCTTAATTGAGGAAGAAAATAGGATGTGTAAGATATTCCTGTAGCCCCAGGAATAAGGCTCTGTGTTTCTGTGGAGCAGCTTTACTAGTCCTGCAAGGAGTGCTAAATGAGTCCTGAAGGTGACACACTAATGCCACTCCTAGGAGAGCCTGGAGGGAGGCAGGACACCCTGCTCTGCTGGATAAAGTCCTGAGGCAAGGCAGGAGCTCTGGGAAAACCCAGAGCTGAGGAGCTTCTTCAGGCCAAACCTTGCTCTGCTCTGAGTTCTTTGTTGCTCTGTGCTGTTTGTTTGGACTAGATGATCTTCTAGGTCCCTTCCAGCCCCTGACACTGTGAGTCTGAGTGCTGGGCAGCTGCTGGGCATGTCTCCATTTCTTCCCCTTGCTCAGCTCCCCAGCAGGCTTTGGCTAAGCCCTGCTATTGCAGCTGGAGCCAGCAGATACACAGCTACAAAGTGCAAAGGCTTGGTGAATAATGCTGCATATATTTGACAGATTTTATATCCATTTGGTAATATTCTAACTGCCTCCCTCACTGATATACAGCCTCTACATTTGGTCCTATAGTAATGGGAAAAAATACTATATTGCTTCCCAGCTCTTCTCTCCTCATTCTCCAGTTCTCTCTTGCCTTGAAATATGATCTATTTTCTTCTTTCTATTTCTGTTCCAGATATATATTATGTCCTGATCCCCATATGCACTCCCTATTGCTGCTTACTACTTGGGATTATTTGACTTTACTGAAGTCAAATAATTTACTTGCTAGCTGAGCCCTCTTTCTGTCCCCTTGCTTCTCCCTCTTCCCCTCCTCTCCTTTTCTCACCTTCTCTTCATCTCCCTTTGTTTCCCTGCCTATTTTATTTGCATTGTTGATGGAATACTCTCAAGATAAACATAATATATTTACAACAGAGTGGATTTGCACAGTCACTAGAACAACATTGCAAATTATCAGTCCTACAACTCATTTGAAAATCTAGTTGTTTGGTTTTTTTTCAGAAGAAAAACTAAAAGTGCCTTAAAGCCTTGTGCTGTGTGACTATAATTACTGTTAACCATCTGTTTTGTTTATTACTTCATAATTTATTTCCCCAGTGAAATAAGACAAGGGATTTTTTGGTTTGTTGGTTTTTTTTTTATTATTTTCTTTCAGCCTTGGCTTGTGCACCTGGTACCTTGGTCAGATGCTGAGTTTACAAGCACTGCTGAGAATGTTTGATTCCTTTTCACTGGAAGGAGTGGGAGATGCAATGCTAAAAAAATGACATTTCAGTGTCTCCTGTGTTAATACCTCCTCTCACTGAAAAAGAAGGATTTTCAAGGGTTCCCTTGGTGGTGCAGGAACTCAGAACTTAGAGGTTGGCCTTAAAGGAGTTGGTTGGTTGGTTTGGTTTTGTTTGTTATCAATATTGCTGCCCTTAGAGATGATTCTCTTCAGACACTGATTTTGTGTAGGTCTAAGTGGACGTTTTCCCCAGCAGCTCTATTGCTAACAGCCCAGAAAATCAGCAGGGAGCCTCTGAGATTTGGTTCTGCAGCAGCTCAGCCTAAATACTCCATGTGCTTGTCCCAGAAAGTCACTTCTGCCCTCCCTAAGCCTCAAATCCTTCCCCTTGGTGTGGCTGCAAAGCTGCAAACATTTCTGGGTGCCTGCAGACAGACATCTTCCATCTCAGACAAATGCTGCCTGCCTGCAAGAGGTCTTTTGATATGCTTTTAAAAAGCAATATCCATTTCCTTCCAAAAGGCTGATCTGTCCCATTTGTGATGTATTTTCACTTCTCTAAAACTTGCTGAAGCAATAATCAGCCTTTTTAAAATTCTACTCTCTGCTCACTTCCAAACCACTCGAATATTTGCCTCTGCCCAGGGTCTGAGCAGCTCTCTCCTGTGCTTGCCTTCATTTTTTTAAAGGAACTGAGAGCTTTGCATGAGCAACGAGCTCCTGGAAGTGATGAGTAAACAGAATATTTGGCCAAAAGTTCTCTCTGAACTCCCAGCATTACAGATCATCTGCTGGGCTAGCTGATGGGATTCAGAGAAGACATGACTTCTCTGGCTCTGCTGTTGCATCTGGGGGTGAGCTGGTCCCAGTCCCTCACATTTTCCAGGCATTGCTGTTATCCTCACACTGACTAACACTTAGTTCTACCAGTGCAGTGCTTTAGCTCCCTCCTGGGGTGTATTTGATGGTCTCACTGTCTTAAGCACTGGAATTGTGACTTTTCTGGTTCAGAGCTTCCAGAATAATCCTGCCTGGACCATTTTGTTCCCATTCAGGAGGTATTCCTGTGGATCTCTGACCTGCTGTTACAGGTGAGAGGCCCACTCTACTGGTTTGAGGTTCTCTTTAGGAGCCAACTTGAGATGTCAACCCAGGGATTGAAAGGAGAATTCATGACTCTGACAAGGGTTTGCCATTTAGTCTCTTGCCTGCTATTGATCTGAGCCTTCCCAACTGCACCCTTCCACCAGTGATGGTGGCAGTGACTTGCTGCCTGTTTCCCACTGACACTGACTGATTCCTGCTGCTGTGGGAGCTGACTAGGAAAACTGAGGGGATTTATGGAGGAGGAAAGGCTATTTCTTGCATGTTTCCTTTCATTCCACAGGTGTTTATTTCCACAGACATTCAGTCTTTATTAATCCAAAGAAGAAAGAAAGATGTTTCCAAGCCTATCAAGCAAACTACACAATGCAAGTGAGACTTTAGATTGACACAGGGGGCCTGATTCTGCCTCAGCGGGTCTGATTCTGCCTCAGTGTGCACCCACACAGCACAAGAGTGAGTTTAATCTTGAGCAATGGCTGGTGCAGCTCTTCTCTGACTCTGCTCAGCAGCTTGGAAAGGTGGTGAACAGTGGGTTTCATGCCTCCAAATCCAAGCAGCTCCTGAAGGAAGCAGTTTATTGGTGTTTGGATGCTGCCTCATCTTTCAATCTGGTCCTACAGAGCTTCCTTTGAGTTGCAGTGTCTGAGGGATGATGGAGGCTGTGATCCAATCCTGCCCTCGTTTGCAGGAGAACCTCCCCCAAGTAACTGCACAGGGAGGATGGAACTCAGGCAATCCAAAATGCTGAATAAATTGGGATAGGAGAATCCAAAACAAGACAGTGGATGGTGGAAGGTTAAGGAAGATGGATGGATCAAGGTTTTGCTTTGAGGGGCATCTGTGGCTGGAGTCCCCAGCAGCTCAGCCATGCATGGGGTCAGCATCATAATGATAATAATACTTAATTCTCATGGCAAAGGAAAGTTCACAGTGAAAATGAAGATGACATTGAATGCAACACTTTGTTGAAGGCCACTGTAAAGTCTGAGGCTCACAAAGGGGAGACAAAATCACTTCATCCTTATTATAATTGCAAGGCTATGATCTTGTTTGCTTAGATGCTCTGGTGATAGATGCAAAATTGGCTCCTGGTAAATACAACATACTTTTTGCATAATATTGGTTTAGCTGTTCCAGGAATTTTTAATCTCTGGGTGAAATTGCCTGCTAAAGCAATGTTGAAATTGGCCTTGGTTGTGTGGCCTTTTTTTTTTCTGAAGCTTTGCCTGATCATTTTGTAATAGATCATGGCAAATTTGTTTTGTGATCCTATTAAGAAGGAACAGAGGAGGCTGAGGATTCATCATTCTGAAAACTGCCAGCTCATCTGAAGGTTCATTCACAAGTGCAAATCTGCCTTGTTAATCTTCTGTTTTCTGCACTGGTAGAATGGTGCCAGCAGGGGCAAAAGAAGCAGAAGTCCTGAATCAATCAAGGTGTCATTAGAAAGTCACTTCTGATCTTCTAACAGCCCTGCCAGGCTTGAAATCTTTGCTCTCTGGCTTTCCACCATGTCCAGGCCACCATGGCTGCATCAATGTGCTAATTGGAGGGACATAACTGGGTCACAAATCAATGAAGAGGGCTTAATAATCCTCAAAATCCTTCACCCTCTGTCATTTGGGTGTGATGCAGTTCAGGCTGCAGCCCCCTGCACCAGCACCAAGGTGAGGAAGGTAGAGAGGCTGGGTGAAACACAACTGCAGGGGATGAAGTGTCCTTGAGGGGGGAAAAAACAGGACAAAATTGTGGCTGAACCAAATGCAGTGTGGGATTGCATGCTGGTTTATGCTGGGGAGACTGGATCCTGGGAACTAAGGAGGAATCCTAGACATGTCTGGGGTGAGAGGGACCTCCAGAGCTCATCTAGCCCAACCCCCAGCTGAGAGCAGGGGCATCTGCACCACAGAGTGATGGAAGTGTCTAAGAAATCAGTGTAAGTGAAGCCAGTGCTGCAGGAGCATCTGTGCTCTGCCTCATCCTGATTGAAAAGATGAGCTCTTGAGCCCCAAAAGTGATACCAGCTGGGGGGGGTGTGTGTGTTGGTAAACAGTTTAATCAAGATGAAATATGAAAGAACAATTAAAAGTGATGATCCATTGCATCTTGCTGTTTAGACTCACAACAAAGAGCCTCCCTTCTTTCCAGTGTTAGCTGAGACACTCCTCTAGCAGACCCATGTTCCTGCCTCTGCTTCATTGAGGCCAGTGGTTTCACCTCTGAGCCACCCTTCCTGACAGGCTGCAGGGTGCATTTCAGCATTCCCTCCCTCCCTCTCTTCCAAATCAGTTGAATTTAACCTAAAATAATTGTGTATTGATTGAGGTGGAGAGCAAATGCAAAGCAGCCCCAGCAGCTGGGCTGTGACATTGCCCCTGGGCTTTCCCAGCCCTGTTTCAGCCTCCTTTTTCACACCATGTCTGAAGCCTTCCCCAGAAGGCTAGAAATTAGAGATCACACTTCCAGGGCCACTCTTTCTCATGGTATATCCATTATTTGACCCCAAACAGATGATTTGTTCCTTTGTCCATCTATCTTCTGGGTTTGTTGTGTTTTTTTTTTCTTGCCAAACTATGCAAACAGATTGAATCCATTCAAATGACATTGCTCTTAGATTAACTCAGGGTAAGTTTTAGGCAGAGATTCTGGAATGTCACAGAGCTGCTGTCTTGACCCAGCACACTTCAGAGGCATTTGATCTCAGCCAATATTCTGTAAGTACCACATAAAGCAGTGTATAGCACTACATAAATGCTTTGAGGTAATGAGTTATTGTAAAAAGGAATATTTCTGGCTATTTCAATGCCAGGGCATTGAAAAGGAGATTTCACCCTCAGGCTCCCCCCCTTTGGAGTGTTTTTGCCAAGCCCCAGAGCATTTGGGATCACCTCAGTGTGGGTTGAGTTGCCTGACTCCTCAGTCCTTGACTTTGAGAGCTGTGGTTGAGTTTTTACTCTTGCAAGGTTGCTGCAAAGAGCCAAATGTGAGCTGGGTGTGTTGCTGACACTGCTTGTGGGAACAAAAAACATCACTTGCATATTTATTTTGCTCATTTAACATGCAACAAATGATTTAAATAAATTAAAATGTGAACACCTTAATGGCAAATCAATGAATCACTTAATGACAATGGATTCTCCTGTACCTCTTGTGTCTGCATTAATGCTGCATTAGATCACATTCCTTTTATTATGATGGATATGAGCTGAATTAATTTAGCAAGAGGACAACCAGCAATTTCTCACCACAGGAGTTTGTGTTTCTGTCAGGGACCTTGATTCAGGGAAACACAGCAGTGCCAGGCAGCATCTGAGTCTGAACTCCAAGCTTCCCTGGCAGTCCCTTTCAGGAGGAGAGCTGAGGCAGGGATGAGCTCTGAGTTGGTGTCACCCATCCATCCCCCCTCATCCCAAAATTAACTATTCTGTAGTTACAAAATTGCCAACTTCAGAATAAAACCAATCTTAGGCAGCTGATTTTACATGCAAATTGGTGCCCCTCAGAGGAAAATGAAATGGTTTATATGTAAAACTGGCCTGATCTTATTTGGAGATATTGAATCCCTCTTTTAAGACTCTGGGACAGCCCTATAGGATTGAGAGCCCACCCTAAAGAAACCAAGGTCCCTGCCACTTTTGTTATTTCCCGTAACCCTAAACAAAATTCCCAGGAAATTCCCTCATCAGAAAAGACACTTTATCTTAGCTAGATGTCTGCCAGACCATCTGATCTTTCTGTTAAAAAGATGATGCTGTCACCATACATTTTAATAGAAGTTTTATTTTGTTGGTAATGTCCCACGTGTCCCTTTGTATGAGATCCAGTGCTCATCCAAGGGGATGAACCCAGGACTGTAGGGCTAAAGATCCAGGTGTGTGTTGGCTGCAGATCTCAGTCTTGCACGATGAAGTAGCAGGTTCTTTAGGTTCATCTGACCAGCTTCTAGACAGGCATCATCCTGGGCACCAGCCCCTGGATCCTGCATCTCAAATTGCTGCTTGGGGATACCTGTGTGGGTAGGTGTGGACATTCCAGAGCTTGCTCTGCCTGTGTGTGGCATGGTCTGAGTGCAGCAGGGTGACAAAGCTGATATCCCCCATGGACAAAGCATCCTCAGAAACAGAGTTGTCTCCTGTACCTCTGACTAAGAGCAGAGATGTGCACAGTTCTCACGGAGTGGCTGCTGCATGAAGTCCACATGCTAGTTTTTCTTGCTGTAATACACCAATCTAGCCAGACCCTTCCATTTACTAAGTGAATTTTGGGTAGGAGCTACGTTATAAGGACATTTGACTGCATTAAAACAATCCAGCATGAAATTCAGAGCGTGGCATCTAACCTGAATTTCCAGCAGTGGGACTTTGATGTAACTCCTCACTTGCATCTGAATCCATAGAGAGGGGGGAATTTCTGCTGGGAGAGAGGCTGATATTTACTGAAGTTGCTTTTCAGTTGTCTGGGGCACATGGCAGGCTGTTGCAAAGCCATCCTTTTTGCATTTCTGAGCACAGGAGCCAGTGCTGCAGCTTCATGCATTATTGAACAGCATGGCCTCAGCTCCCACAGTATAGCAGGGATCCAAGTGATTGGCAGGTACAAACTTCTTCTGTGCAGACAAGCAGGTCAGAAATGAGGTTCCAGCAGTAGAGGAGTGAATGGACTGAAGGCAAATGCAGAACATAAATAAAAACTCGTGCTTATGCAAAAATGAACAAATTATTTTTTTCCTGAGGAGGCAGCAGATGAAAATATTGGGCTTGAAAAGTCCAGGTGACTTCTAAGCCCTTTTTTATGGTAATCACAGCTGGCCAAGCACTCTGTCTCTCTCAATTTCTTCTCTAGAAGCTATTTTGCTCTGTGTAGAGCTATTGAATATTCTTTGAAGCAGAACCTCAGTAACCCATTTTCCTGGTTGAATGCTCCCACCTGAAGGTCACATCTAGTCATCCATTCCCTTCACCTGACCTGTATCACCAGAGAAGCCTGCAAAGTTCTTTAATAGCCAAAGTAAATGCTTTAGGGGGAGAGACTTGAAGTGTTTGGTCCCTTTAGGGGAGGAGGAAAAGATCCAGGGGTGACTTTGGGAGATCTGCTGTCCTCTTTTTCTCCTCTGGCAGTAGCTGTGGATGTTAAACTAAGGACCAGTCTGTGCAATATAAGCCCCACCTTGGAGCACTTGGTCATCCACCAAAGGGTAATGAAGGTGAAACAAGCTGTCACAGAGCCCTTCCCCTGCCAACAGCTTCAGGTCAAGCCTGGGTGCTTTCCTGGAAGATGCCTTTGGAATGGAAGGGATGGGGTTTGATAAAGGGGCAGTTGGTGAAAGGCAGGGAGTGGTGCTGTGAGAGAGCTCAGCTTAGATCTGAGTTATGCTGACACGTTGCTGACAAGGTTTGCTTCCAGGTGATGGCAGAAATTGTTTGATGTGTGTACACTGGAGATTCTGGAAGTTCCTGAGCAGGGCAGCCTGAAGATTTTTCATTCCCCCTTCGTGGGCATCACCTTTAGCACCTGCACAGCCACATCCTTTACTCTCCACTCCTTTGCTGGCTGGTGATGGGTTTGTGGCAACACAGAGGTCATTGCAAATTCTCTTCATACCTCCATCTGTTTGTCTTTGCATGCGTTAGTGCTAATTGGGCCTGGAAAAATAACTGGCTGTGTGAATCTTGTTGTATCCCTATCAAATATTCATGCTAAGACTGGCAAGTTGGTGTGGCTGGGCCCTAAGTTAAGCCAGTAATATTATTTTAGGACTCTGGTAAATCCACCAGTAGCTTTTGTTATCTGCTTTGTTGTTTCAAGTGTTAGTTCTACATCCATATAAGATGAGTAAGCCAGACTTTTTGTTTAAGAGATGCTAAATTATTTCCATAAATCTTGTGTTGTTGGCTGTTTAAATTATTATGAGGCAAAGTCCCTGGCACTAAAGGCTACACACTACAATGAAACGTGTTTATATTTTCTGTGTTTATGAATTTAAATGATGGCAGGGTACTTTTCTGCCTTTTTCTCCTCGGAGCACTCCACTGTGGATATTCACAGATGGGCTAATAATAATCACAAGGGTTGCCTATTTGTCACCCTGTCACGGGTTGCCAGAGATTCTTTATTTGTGCTATTAAAAGCATGCAAATAAACCCCACCTTTTAGCTGTTCAATGGCCCTCCTTGAAGGCCTATTTAGTTTCCAGAGAGGAATTGAAAAATCAAGATTTTAGTCCTTAAAAAGAATAAAGAATGGGTTCAATTACAGGTAAGCAGGAAAGTTTCTAGGTCTGCTTTTTCCAGTGCTACCAACACATGTTCCTGCAGTGTTTCCTTACCCAAAGGGGAGGAGATGAGGAGAGTTGAGATCATAACCAAGCAACAAAGAACAACCACCATGATGTGCTCCCAGTTTGGCAACAGCTTTATCTGCATCACTGGTGTTACAGAATCTTCTCATTGGGAATTTTTCTTTTTTAAGAAGAATTTCTCCCTTCACCTTCCTACTTCTGCCAACCCAGGCTGCTTTCTCACACTTCCAGCAACAAATCCTGCACCTTCAGCATGGAGACAACCCCTTGCAGATCATCATCCAGCAGCTCTTCTCCAGGGTAAGGGGACAGTTACCTAGCCAGGGCAAGACAAGCTGTAGTGGTGGATATAAAATCACAGGTCACACATGAGTTTGGAGCCCCAGGCCATTCCCCCAAGCAGCACTTAGCTGGCAGCCTGTGCTGCACATCCTAGTGGTGTTAAAGTCATCCTGAGAGCTTCTCACTGATCAGAAGCTCTGAAAACTTTGCTGTCCCACCTCTGGAG
>VYZU01072884.1:72223-106067 GCA_013401355.1 Ceyx cyanopectus
TGGTAATCACAGCTGGCCAAGCACTCTGTCTCTCTCAATTTCTTCTCTAGAAGCTATTTTGCTCTGTGTAGAGCTATTGAATATTCTTTGAAGCAGAACCTCAGTAACCCATTTTCCTGGTTGAATGCTCCCACCTGAAGGTCACATCTAGTCATCCATTCCCTTCACCTGACCTGTATCACCAGAGAAGCCTGCAAAGTTCTTTAATAGCCAAAGTAAATGCTTTAGGGGGAGAGACTTGAAGTGTTTGGTCCCTTTAGGGGAGGAGGAAAAGATCCAGGGGTGACTTTGGGAGATCTGCTGTCCTCTTTTTCTCCTCTGGCAGTAGCTGTGGATGTTAAACTAAGGACCAGTCTGTGCAATATAAGCCCCACCTTGGAGCACTTGGTCATCCACCAAAGGGTAATGAAGGTGAAACAAGCTGTCACAGAGCCCTTCCCCTGCCAACAGCTTCAGGTCAAGCCTGGGTGCTTTCCTGGAAGATGCCTTTGGAATGGAAGGGATGGGGTTTGATAAAGGGGCAGTTGGTGAAAGGCAGGGAGTGGTGCTGTGAGAGAGCTCAGCTTAGATCTGAGTTATGCTGACACGTTGCTGACAAGGTTTGCTTCCAGGTGATGGCAGAAATTGTTTGATGTGTGTACACTGGAGATTCTGGAAGTTCCTGAGCAGGGCAGCCTGAAGATTTTTCATTCCCCCTTCGTGGGCATCACCTTTAGCACCTGCACAGCCACATCCTTTACTCTCCACTCCTTTGCTGGCTGGTGATGGGTTTGTGGCAACACAGAGGTCATTGCAAATTCTCTTCATACCTCCATCTGTTTGTCTTTGCATGCGTTAGTGCTAATTGGGCCTGGAAAAATAACTGGCTGTGTGAATCTTGTTGTATCCCTATCAAATATTCATGCTAAGACTGGCAAGTTGGTGTGGCTGGGCCCTAAGTTAAGCCAGTAATATTATTTTAGGACTCTGGTAAATCCACCAGTAGCTTTTGTTATCTGCTTTGTTGTTTCAAGTGTTAGTTCTACATCCATATAAGATGAGTAAGCCAGACTTTTTGTTTAAGAGATGCTAAATTATTTCCATAAATCTTGTGTTGTTGGCTGTTTAAATTATTATGAGGCAAAGTCCCTGGCACTAAAGGCTACACACTACAATGAAACGTGTTTATATTTTCTGTGTTTATGAATTTAAATGATGGCAGGGTACTTTTCTGCCTTTTTCTCCTCGGAGCACTCCACTGT
This sequence comes from Ceyx cyanopectus, assembly GCA_013401355.1. Lineage (NCBI taxonomy): Eukaryota > Metazoa > Chordata > Aves > Coraciiformes > Alcedinidae > Ceyx > Ceyx cyanopectus. The sequence continues at coordinate 73,465 of VYZU01072884.1, forward strand.
GGATATTCACAGATGGGCTAATAATAATCACAAGGGTTGCCTATTTGTCACCCTGTCACGGGTTGCCAGAGATTCTTTATTTGTGCTATTAAAAGCATGCAAATAAACCCCACCTTTTAGCTGTTCAATGGCCCTCCTGGAAGGCCTATTTAGTTTCCAGAGAGGAATTGAAAAATCAAGATTTTAGTCCTTAAAAAGAATAAAGAATGGGTTCAATTACAGGTAAGCAGGAAAGTTTCTAGGTCTGCTTTTTCCAGTGCTACCAACACATGTTCCTGCAGTGTTTCCTTACCCAAAGGGGAGGAGATGAGGAGAGTTGAGATCATAACCAAGCAACAAAGAACAACCACCATGATGTGCTCCCAGTTTGGCAACAGCTTTATCTGCATCACTGGTGTTACAGAATCTTCTCATTGGGAATTTTTCTTTTTTAAGAAGAATTTCTCCCTTCACCTTCCTACTTCTGCCAACCCAGGCTGCTTTCTCACACTTCCAGCAACAAATCCTGCACCTTCAGCATGGAGACAACCCCTTGCAGATCATCATCCAGCAGCTCTTCTCCAGGGTAAGGGGACAGTTACCTAGCCAGGGCAAGACAAGCTGTAGTGGTGGATATAAAATCACAGGTCACACATGAGTTTGGAGCCCCAGGCCATTCCCCCAAGCAGCACTTAGCTGGCAGCCTGTGCTGCACATCCTAGTGGTGTTAAAGTCATCCTGAGAGCTTCTCACTGATCAGAAGCTCTGAAAACTTTGCTGTCCCACCTCTGGAGCTGGTAGGTTCAGCACCACCCTCACACCCCTGTGCTGAACCAGGGGGTTAGCTGGGCAAGGGTCTTCCAAAGTACCCAACCCTCTCCCTTGGGCTTCTTTCCTTCTTCCCTGGGGCTGGACTTGATAGAAGCTTCCAACTTTTTCCACAGGATCCTGAAAATGATGTTCACTTGCTCGAATTGGCTCTGCTATTCTCCATTCTGGTGTTGTCTCTTCCAAAATTGCTTCCTCTGGGAGCTTCTAGTAGTGGAAGAAATGGCCAAGATGAAGTGGGAGCTTGCTAATTGGTAGACAAGAGGCTACTGAAGCATTAACTAATCCTGTTTTATACTGTTTTTCTCAGATCTCATTTCTGTTACTGAGACTTGCTGCTCTGTCTCCAGCTGGAAACAAGCTTTAGCTTAATGAAGATGCACTTTTCCCACATTCTACAATTGATCACTCATTAAAATAAGTATCTAGGGGAGATTTTCAGAGTTGTGTCCCTGTTGCAGTGCTGTTCACACTCACACTGTGGCTGTTCCACTTTGGCTTTGCTGGGTGCAAGTGATAAAAGGCAGGAATATTTCCCTGGAGTAGCTGATGGGCTCGTTCATAATTTACATGTTCCTTATTGACATTGGCTGGCTTGGAGTCCAGGACAAGTGGTACTTCAGCTTCTGCAAGAGGCATAATAATTACTCTGAGCAGTGGAGAATTTGGCTAAATAAAATGTCAGCAAGGGAGTTGAGTTCCTTGGGGTTGAGAATCCACAGAAGTGTAAACTCTGTGTAAAATCCATGGCTTCTTTTATAGCCACTAGTCACAGTTGTTCTGTTGCACGTGGTTAGTAAGTTGGAATAACAACAAACTGCTGATGAGTCCTGAGCTGCTTGTCTTTGGTAGATATTTGATGTTCAGGATAAACTTAAGCATGTTTTAACTGCCAGAAGAGGAGGTACCATGAAACACCGAGACATTTAATCTTTAGCTTATCAGTTTTATTAATTGCAAATGCTTTCATCCTACCATAATAAACCTTTTCTTCACCTCATCTTGCTTTTCTGTCCATCAGGACCCACCTTTGCTTAGCAATGATTATTTTTATATACTTGAACTTTCAGGTGGTGGTATCATTTGTGTGAGCTGCTCTAGCTCCTGGAGACACTTAGTCTAGGTGATCCTCTCTGGCAGGGGGGTTGGACTAGATGATCTTCTAGCTCCCTTCCCTAACATTCTGTGATTCTGTGAAATGGGAATAACTCCAAGTTAGTCTTGTAGGGAAGGTTGCAGCAGTTTGTACATGTTAATAATCCAGGGCTACTTGTAAGGCTTCCCTAAAGCTCAGCAGGGCTGAGGAATCACTGAGGAGTTACTAATTGCAGTACAGGATTTACTACCCAGCTAAGCATCAGTGTAAGATGCTTTCATGCTTCTTGGCCTCCTCTTCTCCTCCAGCATCCTTCTCCATGCTTTCTTGTCAGCCTTTCAAAGAAACCTGGGGTTTTATTCTTCCTTGCTACCCTCCAGCTCCCAAATCTGTGTTTTTCCCCTGTGAGAGGCCTGGCCAGTGGGTTTCCTATTTCTCTGGAGCCTTGTTTATGAAAGGCTGTGCTGTAAAAATGCAGAGTCTTCACTGAAAAAAAAATCAGTGTGCTCTGATGTGATTAGTTTGTGTGGCGTGAGCAGGGCTGAGCACAGCTGAGGTTTCCTTCATTAGCAATTAGACTGGTGTTTCTGCTTTGGTACTGGAGAGTCTGTGATATTAGAAGTTCTAACACCCTTTAAGTCCCAAGCTCAAAAGTTTGAGTGCAGATGATTTTTTAATTGCAGAAAAGAAACTCCTCACTGTTCTGGATTTAATGGTAAATAATTTTAGCTGTGAAAGGAGGGTGAGGCATTGAGGCCACCACAGTGTTGTAAATGCACATGGCCAGGGCTGCAAACTGGGAGAATCCTGGGCACCAGCAGTATCCCAGTATCCCCAGTGTTTATCCAGCCATGTGTGTGTGACTGACTAGAAGAAAAAGAGATGGAAAGAGGGAATTGCCAATTCAGCAGCCCAAAATCTATTTGCTAGAGACTTACTGGAGCTGAGAACAGCCCAGTGCAGGGTGAGAGGCTGATGTTGTGTTTGATCCATGAGGGTTTTTCCTTGTGATCCTCCTCGTGTTCAGAGCTGCTTCCAAGGGACTTTTGTTGCTTTTTAGATCTGCTTCAGTGGCATTGAGAGCAAATTTCTCAACTTATTTTTTTTGCAGCAGTGTGTTTGTGGTGTGAGTGGTGAAGAAATGCCCCTGAGACACTATTACACTTACCTTCCAGAGGATGGATTGGTTATTCCAGCCACAAGGCCCATGGAAGGGAGATCAGAAGAGAATTGACTGTTGAACTTCTGAGCATTGCCAAGGTCAATTGCTGCAGAGGTCAGTTTGGTTCAACAATGGGTTTGCAAAGGGTTACAGAATGCTGAGGATAATTTTGCTTTAATGGAAGCTCTCAACCTTGTCAGGGAATAATTAGCTTTTAAATATTAAGCTTAAATATCTTTTTGATATTGGAAGGCTCTTGGACAAGGAACTAGGCTTCATATTTTTATTGCAATGAACGGGGGGTGGAAATGCTCTTCAGAAAATGCCAAAAAACAATGCTCTGCATGCCAAAACCAACTGATTTTTTACCTCCAGCCAGTCAGCTGATTTGTTGGTGTGTGCATATATATATATATATATATACNTTTTTTCCAACTTTTTCAAGGCTTGAGAAAAGAACATAGACACATAACTGGATAAATACTAGGGGAAGAATAAATCTTCCATCACCTGGAAGCAGAAAAGTTAAACTACCCAGATTCCCAGGGCTTGTATTCTGAATAGCCATCAATTCTGAGGCTCTGGTTGTGCTCTGGAACAGACTGGAATGGTCGTGTTCAAAATAAAACCCTTTTTTTTGTTCCCCATAGGGCTCACTGTGGCTTTAAGGGGGTGGAAGAGAGAATTCCTTAACTGATTTATGACCATTTCATGTATGTGTGATTAATGGGAAAGCTGTAAGACCATGGACAACCAAACTGGTGTCTGCTGCTTGTATTAGATCACGTACACACTACTTTTCTCCTTCTAAATCAATCTTAGTGTCAGTATTTCTGGTCAAAATCAGCAAGATTTCTAGGTCAATCCAGTTTTTGTGTTCAGAGTGTTCTCTCTACTACTTGAAATCACCAGAGGCAGCTCCCAGCTTCCAGCAAAGTGTTGGGAAGCACTGATTTTTGGCATCCACCCTCACTGAGACCCCCTGCTGCTCTTGCTGCTGGGAGCTCTGCCACACACACACAATTAGTCTTTGGTCCTGATATCTCTTTATTTGATGTGTGCATGATGAATGACACATTTAAGCAGCGCTGTGGTGGGAGCTTCTGTGTCTCAGCCCTCCTGTTCTCCCAGAGCTTGCTTGTTTTTATCAGTTATTAGCACATTTTGTCAAAGAGTTGAGTGGTTTTCAGGGAGAGCTGCCACCAGGATGCTCCCCAGCTCAGTTCTGAGGATGCCAGTGTCTTTTGTTCACGTGGCAATAGCCTTGAGTGGCCCTTTGGGCCTTGCAGGAGCATTGGGCCTGTGTGCTACCAGATCTGCTCTAGCCCAAACTGGGCCTCAATGAAAAGTAGAGAGATGCTGAAGGAGTCTGAGGAAAAATGTCAGGCTTATCAGAAGAAAAAAAAACCCAGAAACCAACTAATCAGGATTTATTCCTTTGGTGGACAGTGGTGGAAACCCAAGAGAGGTCTGAAGAGCTTTCAGGGGAGTGCCTGCAGGAGTGTGTCTAGAGTTAGAAAGTGCAAGGTTCTTTCAGGCAGGTCTGTGAGATATTTTGCAGGCATGTGAGAGCTGCTGGGCTGGTGTTTTTAACCTGCTGGTGTTAAAAAACCATCCCATGGGGCCAGTGTGCCCTGCTGAGAGGGGCTTTGGGGGTTCACCTGGTAGCCAGGCCTCTGTGTCATTGCTTTCTCACCTGACTCAGGTGTGCAAAGCAAGGGGGACTTGGAAAGCAAATCCACACCTGCCTGCAAAACACCAGGAGACCAGTTCCTGCAATGGGTCTTGTTGGTTTGAGAGATACAAAGCTCTTCCAGGCTCCCTAACTGCCTAAGTGGTTCAAAGAGATGGTAAAACACATGCAAATACCTTTCTTCTCATTAACTACTATACTGTGGGGAGTTAGGAGACTGAATTAGTTCCCTAATATCCCTGAGCAAAGGAAACAATCCATATACCTTTGATTTTTACATTAGTCTTCATTCTTTTCCTGTCCTCCACACTTCAGGTGGAGCATTCTGGAGCAGTGTTTCAGTTTTATTGCCTTTCTTGATGGTATTTCTGCAAGCTGAACCAAGTTTAGGAAGGTAAACAGTGGCACCAATAATTTAACAGCCTTTTGGCTTGTATCTGTTCACAGAGTTTAGTCTCAACAGGTAAGGGGTGTTTTATACCTAATTATTCTCTGTATGCTCAGATGTTTTCAGATTTCTGGCTTTATTCTAGCTTTCCAAATTATCCACTTTGGACATATGCTTATTAAGTAGTGTAAGAAAAATTCAGGGCTTTAGCACATCCTCATTAGTTTTGGCCAGCTGAAATGATGACACAAAATCCATGCCAAAGAGAAACAAGACTTAGATGATCACTTGGATTGTGGAAGGTCATGATGGACAGCAGCTGGACTGCAGAAAGCCCTGGAGCTTTGTTCCCATCTCCTTAACAAGGTTTGTCTTGGAAGGAATGAGTTTACCTTGCCTGTGTTCTAGGTGCCCATGGAAAGATACTGTAGCACATTTTATTTGGAGGGTGTTTTTGTGTTTGGGGATTGTTGGTTGGTTGGTTTTTAATGCAGTTAACAGCTGTTGTACTGTGTTCTCTCAGCTTGGTAAACTTTGTTTTCACATCCTTAGGAGTAATGGGCATCTTGTGTGCTGAGATGAGCAAATGATTGGAGCAGTGGTTTCCTTGTAGCATAATGATGATGCTCATGTGCAGTGTTACACAGATATTTGAGTCTGTTCATCATATTGTCCAACACTAATGCATTTATATGGCTACAAATTCCATTACTTTGTGCACTGAAAGGACAGGACTTTGCCAGAGAAGGGAGAAATCACAGAACATTCTTGTTAAGAACCTGATGTCAGGCCAGAAAGGGATGGTGTATATTGTTTTAAACATTCAACACAAGAACAAAGGGGAAAAGAACAAATTCAAGATGGCTGGAGTTCTGCTGCAGGGCATAAGCAGATTGCCAGAGAAAGGTAGAGAAATAATTGTCTGCTAAGCAGACCTCATCCCTGCAACAGGCACAGGTTCAAAACAGTGGTAGGAAACTCAGGCTACTCTTCTACTCCTTGAAGAGTAAAAAGTTCTCTATGCTGCAGGAGGTTGTTCTTGAGTTTTATTGGAGGTGAGGTTTCAAAATGCTACCATAAATTATTTTTAAAGACAGTCAAGTTGGGGCCTGAAAATGTTGATGCCAGTATTTGTGTTAAAAACAGAGGGCTTGGAATTGTCAGCCTCACTCTGTTCTAGTGCCAGACATCTCCCTGTGTTCAGCATGCAGGGAAAAGCTTTCCCAAAGCCTTCTGACCTGACAGGCTGGTCAGATCCAGTGACTCCCAGTGACAGGGACTCTGGAGGAGTTTGCCCTTCTGCCTACCTGGAAAATCTTAGCTGGAGTAACACAGAATCTAAAGGCAGCTGGGTTTGAGCAGGATTGAGTGAGCAACACGAAGCCAGGAGGGCTGGAAAGGCAGATTTAGGGATCTTGAGTGAGCAACACGAAGCCAGGAGGGCTGGAAAGGCAGATTTAGGGAGCAAATGGTTTGCTGTAAAGAGAAAAATCTGATGCCTCAAGTGCAGGGCTCTCAGTACACCAGCTACAGCTCTGAGTTCCCCAGCAGGGCTTCTTCCAAACTCTGCTGAGCACAGGGTGGGACTGGGGAATACTCACCTGGGTGAAATATTGTGCAAGTGACTCGTGAGCTGGGGATGGGGTAGTGAGGGGGAAGGAGAAACAAGTTATCAGAGTGGTTTAGAATGAAGAGGAATTAATATCAGAGAAAATGGGAATGATGACCTTATTTCTCACCTAGAATACAGTCACAGGCTGGAGAGCTGGAGCTGCCAAAGCCCTCTGCAAATGCATCACCAGGTAGTTAGTGACACCCAGTGACACTCTGGCACCTCTGCCTTGCAGCTGACACAATCCCTTGGGAAAAATCCCTTGTGAACCAAGCTAAAGACTGGGAGAGTGCTTTCCATTTGTGTATTTCTTTCCCTGCTTGGTAAAGAGAAGCAGTGCAGCAGCCTGGGGAGTGGAGTCCAATCATCAAGCAACTCATTGATCTGAAGTTAATCTGCTGCAACTGCCTCAGCAAATGCTAAAAATGGTCCCTTTTGCTCCTTTCTGTAACTGAGGAAATGGCTCCTGCCAATATCCCTCTGACTCCAGCAGCCCTTGGCACTCCTGTCAAACACCCTCTGCTTGAACAGAGCAAATGAAACTCATTTGTTGTTATTGTTGAAGATGAAGCTGTACTTATAGAATTACTGTGGCATTATTAGGCCAGTTTCCTAGAACACAAATAGAACGAAAAAACAACTATAAAAGAGAGGAAAAGTTATTTTTTTGGGGGTTGTTTGCAACCTTAGTGCTGAGGTTTGAGTGTCTGCTGTTCTCAGCAGTGAATGTGTTCTGCAAAGCACCAAGAAGATGTCTTAAAAGCAGTATAATTGTTATGCAAAGGTTCTGTGCAATACACAAAGCATTCCAAATATTCTCTAAAAGCTTGGAAGGTGTGCTTCTGGTGCAAAAAAAAACCCCAAATTGTGCCTTTTAGCTTTGGGCTGTGATATGGAATCTGCACAACCATGAGAGGGTCACTGCCTGCCTGCTGCACCATCTGCACAGTGAAGCTGTCGAGTGCCTCAGACTGCCCAGCAAGCCAGGAAAGATCTCTGTAGGCAAAATATTTTGGTGCTGACCTGCCGGGGTTCATGCAAGCTGAATTCTGCTCCTGTGCTTTTGCTGATGGGAAAGCCTTCAGAAATGGGTTTTCTAGCAAGCCATCAACAGTCACAGTTTTCTGAAATGAAAACTCCTCCATCCTCCAAGTCATCTTGGAAATGCACCATGGCTCCCAACAGTTATTTCTGTGGAATTTTAGGGCAATTCAGGTTGGAAGGGAACAAGGGAGGTCTCCAGTCCAGCCTCCTGCAGGGCCAGCAGTGAATTCAGACTGGGTTGCTCAGAGCTTTGGCCAGTCAGGGCTTGAAAACCTTCACATCCTTTCCTGGCCTTTGTCCCACTGCTTCTTACAGGCAATTTTTCTTCCTCTTATATCCAGCCAAAAGCTTGACAGCTCCAGTTTGTGCCCGTGGCTGTTGTTCTCCCACCACTCATCTCTGTAGCAACCTCATGTCCATCTCTTAGTTACTCTCCCCCAGATGCTGGGATGTGCTGTGAAGTCCCCTCAAGCTCTTCCCTGAGCTGAAGAAACCCCAATCTCACAGGGCAAATATTCCTGCCCCAACCAGCTCCCCTCAGCTCCCTCCAGTTAACATCATTGTGCTGGGTGTCCCAAACTGGATCCACTGGTCTAACAATGCTGAGTAAGAGACACTAAACTTTCATCATTCTACTGCTTGTGATCTGGAGAAATCCCAGGATGTTCTTTTCTGGCTTCACAGCCCTGCTGGCCCATTCCAGCTGTGCCCAGATGCTCCCTGGCCAGGCAGTGCCCAGCCTGCACCCCTGCAGTGGGTCCTCCTCCCCAGTGTGGGGTTTTGCATCTGTGCCTCTTAAATTCCACTAAATTCTCAGGGCCTGTTGCCCTGTCCTGTCCTTGTCCCTCTGGGTGGAACCCCTTGGCATCCACATGATTTTAAACCAAAACTTAGTCTTAACTTGAAAAAGAAATGTAAGCACCAATAACCTCTATTCATCCTCCCTGCAATTCCACTAATTTTGCTGAATTTAGCAAGAAGTCTCTTCAGATGTGTTTTGTAAGGAGTTTTCCTTGAGTTTGAGGAAATTTGCTGGTCAGCAAACCTTTCCCATCTTTGTTTTCATCAGTGAGTAAACTCAGCCCTTCAGCTCCTTTAGATTATGTAAACCTGCTGGATCACAACTTTCTTCAGTTAAAAACAGAAAAGCAAGCAAATATTTAATTTCTTCCTACCACCATCATTTAATTTAAGTTCCAAAGAAGATTTTCTCTAAAAAAAAATGAGCCAAACCTGGAAAAATCAAGGAATTGACAGAAGAAAGTTTGTTTTCATTCTGCCAGAGGATGCAGGCATCAGGTTGTCCTGGTCCCACTTGGTTTTAAGTTTTTTTTGCTAGTTCTGTTATTGCCTAGAGCTCAGCTACTGGTAAGATACTGGTAGAGATCATTCTTTAACCACAGAGGATTTTTTTATTTCTTCAGTAAATGATATCCCAGCACATGGAAGTTTTATAGATTAACAACATCTTTGGCTTTTGACCCCACAGTCAGCATCAGAGTCAGAGAATGGTTTGGGTTGGAAGGGATCTCAAAGGTCATCTTAAAATTCCCTTCATCCCACTAGACCAGGTTGCTCCAAGTCCCATCCAACCTGCCTTGGCTGGATCATGCTGGAATTTGCTTCCACTCCACACCACCCTCTCAGGGAGGTAACTGGAGGCTGGTTTGCTCTCACTGCAGGGCTGGAGCATGTTCCAGTTGTGAAACTCCCTGAGTGAAGGGAATTCACTGCCACTCTTCAAGGGCTGTTCCCACTGGAACACTGGGCAGAAAAGGGCCTTAGTTAATCCACAGGTTGACTCCCTGTGTGCATCCAGACACAGAAAATCAGTGACAGCAGGGTTGGCTTGATTCTTTTTTATTCCTGTTAGCATTGCAGAACCAATTTAGCTTTGAGCAAGCTGGAATCTTCACTTTCTTGCACCCACCAAACCCAGGAGCTGGCACAGGGGCTCCCAGCAATGGTGCTGGGAAGTTCTGAATTCCCAATTTCACAGCATCTCCTTCCAGGGCAACTATTCCTGCCCCACGTGGCTTCCCCTCAACTCCCTCCAGTTAACATTTTCTGGGAGTAACCCACCCTGCCACAGGTTGTGCTTGCAGGTTAGGAAATCACTGCATTTTTCATTGCCCAGATGAATCCTGTTGCTGTGTTAACACACGTGAGATGACACAGAGCACTCCCAGCCAGGGCTGCAGCCTGCCTTGATTTTACACACCTCAAAAACCAGGAGAATTTGCCTGAAGTGAATTTGCCACCATAGGAAGCTCCCAGCTCTGGCTGCTGGTCACTGTGGAAATGCTGCTGGAGACAGAGGCTGCTGCCTTCAGAGGCTGGCCAGGCTGCTTTGCAAGATAAGAAGGAGGGAAGGTTCTTGGTGTTTCCAGACACAGCCCAGGGTGCAATGGTCAGAAAGCAGAAACTTCCAGCAGATTAGGAGTGGGGAAGGGAATTTGCAGCTCAGGCAGCCTGTACCAGGAGATAATGATGTTAATTCCTGTGAGTAGTGAGCTGGGTTCTGATCAACCTTGTGTAAGCAGGTGTACTCCAGAGATAGCAAGGAGCAGAAAAACAGGTTAATTGCTATTTTTAGCAATGCATTAAGGGCAGAGTGGACCAGGTAGCACTGTTTCCTTGAGAATTAGTAGACTGGGGGTGCTCAGGGGGCACCAGCACCTGAGGTGGCAACTGCTAATTGAAATCTCTGCATGGAGACACACTGATGGTTTAGTTATTGCTAAACAGTGCTTATCCTAAGTCAGGGACTTTTCCATTTTCCATGTTCTACCAGTGAGGAGGTGCATGAGAAGCTGGGATGGAGAATAACCAGGATTAATAACCCAGAGTGGCCAAAGGGATGTTCCATACCATGGGATGTGGTGCTCAGGGTATCAACTGGAGGGGAATTGACCAAAAGGGGATCACTGGCTGGGCATCAGTGGGTGGTGAGCAATTGCATTGTGCAGCTCTTGTCTTCTGGGTTTTTTTATTCCTTTCTCTTTTGTCTATATCCATTTTCATTATTATATTTTATTTAAGCCATTCTTAGCCCACAAGTTCTACTCTTTTTACAACTCTCTTCCCCATCCTTCTGGAGTTAGGAGGTGCTGTGTGGTGCTCAGTTGCTGGCTGGGCTTAAACCATGACGTGGTCACTTCTCTGTCACCTACTCTGGTTGTCTTTGCAGCCTTAAAACACCCTGCTGAAAATATAAAATAATGAAAATATAAAAATATGAGAGAAAATATCATGGGAGCAAAGCATGCTCCTTGGTTTTCTTCTTGCCTGGATTGCTTTCAGGAAGTGGGATGGAAAGCAGGCTGCTTCTTTCCAAAGAAGTATTTTTTTTCTTAGTTAAGGAGGAAAGAGATGTGAGACCCTAAGGTCTGTGACACCTCTCCTGAGTGGGTTGAATCTGGAGCAACTGTTGTCATGTGCCAAGCAGGGCAGGTTCAGCTTGTGTCTGAAGCCCATCCTCTCATCTCCACAGCATGCAGACTGGAGGGGGAAGGTGCTCCCAGGCAACCCTGTGCTGTGCAGCAAATATTAATGCAAGATAACCCTCTGCCACACTTTTGAATAACAAGTTACTTAATACACATTATTTATTCTTTGTGTAATTTTATCTTTTCCCAGAGTGTCTCCAACTGTAGTCTTGGGAAATGCAGAGTCAATTAATGAATTCTAGAGAGGTGATATTTATTTCTACTTGCTAAGCTGCATTTAAAGACCAAAAGAACTTTGCAGACACCCCAAATCCTCACCTGCTAGTTTGATTGCTAATACCATCAGGGACAGAGAGAAAAACTGCTTCTTTCAAAAGGCTTCTCCCAGAAATGATGCACAGGCTGGCTGGTTTTGCCCCTCTGATGGGACCCAGAGTTAGAGCAGCTCTGTGAGTGCCAGTTCAGCTTCCCTGCTCTGTGCTGGACCAGCTGGAAGGCAGGTGAAGGTGCAGGGAGCTGCCAGTGGCTTGTAAACACAAAAAAGCTATATATTTTTGTGCAGAGGCAAGGGAAATGTGCTCCCAACACTGCCTGAAGCTGCTGCCAGCATCACCTGGGAGAGGCTGTGGAGAGCAGGAGCAGTGGCATCACTCTGCTGGGGATCCAGCCTCTTGGTGTCATTTCCACAGAGGCTCCCCCTCTGCCAATAACAAGAAACACCCACCTGAAGTTTCTAACCCAGAGAATTTGTTTGATTTTTTTTACAAGCTTGCTCTTTACTGAATTTTCTCAAAGCCCCCGTTGGCTCCTCAGGAGTTTTATTCAGCCTGGCCAAGCTGAGAGGCCTCTCCAATTAAATCCCCCTGTCAGGGGGTTCTCAGAGGGGTGCTCTGGCAAATTCATAGCAAAATTCTATCTTGTCAGATGCATAAGAATTGAAATCACTCAAGTTGTTTTCTAATGGCAGCTTTTCTATCAGGAAATATCATTCTGAAAAGTGGACTTCCTATGGGATTATATCCATTTACATCAAATGAGGGGGACTTAATTTTTTTTCCAGACTGCTAAAAAGAAAATATTTTGACCTTAAGATGCTGAAGCATTCGGATCATTTACTTTATTTGCAGCTATACTACAGAATATTGTAAAATTGATACAAACCACTTAAATTTTAATCTCTTTACATAAAAACATTTGCTCCCGAGCTATTTTCCTATGTGAGATTTTTATTTCCAGGAAACTTCAGATGTGTCCTCGTTCATTCCACCATGTGGCATGGCAGGAAAGGGCAGTCATGCAGTTCCCTGCAAAGCAGAAATTCAGCTTGCTGCTCAGCTCCAGCACCTATTCAGTACCACAGGCATTTGACAGACCAACTGCTGCATGGCTGGAGCACCACACAAAGCTGACAACACAAAAAACCCCAAGGGCTGAAATCTGTTTCCAGTAAATATTTGAGTAATTTCAAAGTATTCATCAACTGTGGGCTGGCCATGAACGATTTGCAAACAGCCTCCAAGTGCCAAATTGCCCAGACTAAGTGTTGATTGCAGTTTGCCTCTTCTCTGGGCTGAGCAGTGTGTTGAGAAGCCAACTGGTTTTCTTCAACAAGCCTTTGCCCCTTGACATGCTGGAGACCTGTGTGTGAGGAGCAGGGCAAGGGAGCTTAAGGGACCTCAGGTGGTAATTTGAAGACCTTGCTAAGACTTTTCTTCATAGAAATATTTCCTGCTTTTTTATCCAAGGATTTCTTCCCAAGCCCAGTGAGCATCATGAGAGTCAGTTCTGTTCTGTGCCTGGAAGTGTTTTATCCCTTTTCCATACCCATGAAGCATTGTAGTTGGGTGGGGAAAGCCTGTGGGCAACTCTGGATTTTGCATCCAGGTCTGGGCCCCCCAGCTCCAGAGGGACAAGGATCTGCTGCAGAGAGCCCAAGGATGCTGAAGGGACTGAACAGGGGTCTGCTGAGGAGAGGCTGAGAGCCCTGGGGCTCTTTAGCCTGGAGCAGAGCAGCCTGAGAGGGGCTGGAATCCATGGGGATCCAGAGCTGAGTGTCAGGAGGAGGGGCAGCCTCTGCTCACTGTGCCCTGGGATGGGACAAGGGCAGTGGGTGGAAGCTGGAGCTTCCACCTCAGCATCAGGAGGAACTTCTGCGCTGGGAGGGTGGCAGAGCCTGGCAGGGGCTCCCCAGAGAGGTTGTGGAGTCTCCTGCTATGGAGATCTTCCAGCCCCCCTGGCTGGTTCCTGTGCCCTGTGCTGGATGAGATTCTATTCCATGGCCCTGCTCTGGGATGGGGTTTTTACTCTGAGATCTCCAGGGTCCCTCCCAACCCTTGACACCCTGGGGTCCTGTGATCACTTCCATTTTAGCAGCAGAAAAAAGGAGGCAAATGGGAAAACTCTACAATTTCTCTTGGGTTCCACTGTAGGTAGGAAGGTCTGGGCAGGGACTTGGCTCTCTCAGGTTCCAGGTCACAAAGCAATATCTATGGGATGAAAAGTTGTTTTTAATATATAATGGGTGTCAGTTTGGCACTCATCCCAGAAGTCACTCAAACTTCTCCTGCTGGTTTCCATAGCAGCCATACTGGGCTCTATTCTCTTCCAGATGTAGGAAAGAGGTATGGATTGCAACTTGTTTTACAACATTTGGGGTAGGCAGGGCTGCCACAGCCTTTTCTGGCCTCCTCTTTCTTCATTTGTCTCTCATCATCTCCAAATTCACCTTTAGAGCAGCTGCCCCAAGCGTTCCTAGGCATGTGCACAGATAAAACTTTCCACACTAAAGGTAAAGCTGAAAAAAAACCCCAAAGCTCACCACTGGAGCAGCTCTGAAGGCAGCTGCTGTTGATTCCTCCTTGATTATTACTCAAGGAGCACTGTTAACAAGGACCTGATCCCAGCTGGGCTTTCCTGGGGAAAAGCCATGGGAGAAAGTCTTCCCGAAGAGGTGTCATCTGTCATGACAAGTTGCCTGTCCTGATGAGTGTGGTGCTGAGCCCTGTGATGATGACTGATGAGGCAGTCTGGAGCAGTTAACTCAGCCATTTGTAATCATTTCTCTTACAGGCCTCTCAGCTCTTTGGGAAATTCTTTTTTTTTTTGAGCAGAGCTGGTTCTGGGAGGTAGAGAACTGAAGTGATTTCTCTTCTGCAGGAAAGGATTTAGGTAGGAGTAAACTTGGGGGGGGAAATGAAAAACAAAAATAGGTATAAAATATTATTTTGCCCTTCTAGATATTCCTGTAAGGTGATTTTAGTTTATTTTCTGTGCAGATGAAAGCCCCATCCACACACTGGCTCTGTTCCAGATGCACCCAATTTCACTCTCAGAAGACAGAGTGAAGTCATTTGGCAGAGACAGGGCTGGGTTAGCAGAAGGGGGGACACCTGAGCAGAAGGAAGCAGCAAACTCTGGTTTCTAAACTTCCCTACCATCTTGTGATGTGAAGCTGAGCAGGTCATTTAATGCTGTGGTTTCCTCAGTACCCTTGCACATACAGAATCCTGCAACACATCCTTTGTGGTTGTTTTTAATCTGTGGTTCATGTCTTCTCACTGGTTGGTTGGTCACAACCTCCCTGGGCAGCCCCTGCCAGGCTCTGCCACCCTCACTGGGAACAAGTTTTTCCTTGTGTTTCCCCTCAACCTCTTGTGCTCCAACTGACTCCCATTGCCTCTGGTCCTGTCACTGGACCCACCTTGATCTGGAGCCCTGGTTTAATGTCACAGAACTGAGCTGCTCTGGTGCCACTGGCTGCTTCACAACATTATTTATTTCTCTTCTGGGAATGCTGAGGATTAGTCAACATTTCAGTTACTGGAAAGCAGTGTGGAGCCAAACTGCCACACTGGTAGAAACCCCCCAAAATCTCAAAATAGCAGGATATCTTTGGAGCTCTTTCCTTTGCAGCAGAAAACCAGGATGATGAGTCCTTTCCCTTTTACAACCTCTACTCAGAGTCAGCTTGGAGGTGAAGATGGGAGTTTATCAAGTGCTTTATGGCCTTCATTTTGGCAGCACTTGCAGAGCTTCCTTGAGAAGCACTTTCCCATCTAACTACCCCCCAGCTGTAGTCAGAGATACTGTCCTTTACCTTAAGCAAAATTAAATGTTGCAGTGCAAATAGACAATATAAGCACATTGGCATCTTTCCCAGCCCAGGGAATATGAAGTAGTTTTTATTGTTCCTGCCAAGACAGCTGTGTTTCAGATGGAAATAGTCACAGCACCCTTTTGCTATATCTAGAAATGAAGCCTTTAACAGGTGCCTGGTTTTTGGTACCAGAACCCCCTGCACGTTTGGCGCTGTTCTGCAACACCAGCTCTCAGCAGAAATGCCTCCTGTGACAAACCAGTGGCACAGGAGAGTCACAACTGTGGCTGCTTCCCAGCTTGTGTCTGGGGTCCATCTCTGAGGCTTCGTGTGACTCCTGAGCAGCTGGACATATCAAGCAGATCTTAGAAGTTTTCTTCTTCTAAAATGCCATCTTTGGATTGCAAGGTGTCAGAATTATTCCAAGCTGGACAGAGTCTCTGGAGCTGCAGTGACCTTTCAAAAGGTCCCTCTGCATGGGGCAGGTGAGGCAGGGTTTGGGTGGGAGACATCACTGCAGGATTTCTGCTTCTTTTCTAGAGAAACTCCCATTTTTACCCAAAGTTCCTGGATTTGATTCCTTCGTTTGTGGCCTATTTTCATTATGAAGGTGTGGGGGTGTCTGATTTAAAAAAAAACACAAAACAACCCTGAATTTCTCTTTCTGTATGTGGGATTTTTATTGGGCCTTCTGCCAACATGGGCTTTCATCTGTGCTTGTGCCATCAGCAGAGAATTTCACTCCTTTCACAGAAGCAATAATAGCCATGATGATGGCAATGATCAAAAATTAGACTGACTTATGCCACTGCTCTTGCTTTCTTCCAAATAACCAATATTTACTGGCCACCCTGTGCAGCTGGTGCTGGTGAATGGTTCCAGGTAGAGAAACAGAGCCAGCTTGCACCTGAGGCTGGCTTGTGCCAGGTGCTGGGGACTGACCCCCCCCAAGCTCTTCAAGGATGATCCAAAAAGCTCTTTGCACAAAGAGGTGTATGTAGCAGAAGTAAGGGATACTGGGAATAAGAGTCCATGGGGAAACCTGGGGAAATAAAGAAATCAGCTGGAGTGAAGTGGAGACACTTCCTAATTTAACTCAGGCTGAGCTGGGACCTTTAAAATGTCTCTTGTGTCTGCAGTAGGAAGCACAGGATAAAAGTTTGTCTTTCTGGTATGAAGTAGATGTGTGTAAATGCATTTTATTTCCTCTCTGCTCCCAACCCGGGCTCAGTGCTGCAGTGCAGTGCAAGAGAAGGTTTTAAATGCTCAGGTCATGTGTGACTAGATGAATTTGAGGTGGAAGGGAAACATTTAGTTGCTTTATATGAAAGAAAAAAATATCACTTTTTTTTTTTTTTTTTCCTTGGTGTGCAAAAAAACAAATGTGAAGTACTTTAGGGTGCCTTAGTGCAAAGGTTGCTGATCCCACAGACCTGATCTTCTGCTTTCTTGCTCTCTTCAGTACAGGAGACAGCTGGACATGGTGGCTTTTGCAGTTCAGATGCATTTGTTAGGAGCCCTGTGTTGGAAATGCCACAGCCCCGCACCCCAACCCTCCTCTTCCAGTTGAGATCCTACCAGATCTAAGAGCTGATGGGATGCACAAGCATCACGAATTCCTTTTTCACGTGGAGCTTTGCTGCTCAGGGGCTTTTCCCCTCTCTGTTGAGCAAAGCTGCAGGCTGGGCAAGCAGAAGCAGATCCCTGGACACAGCCCTGCCAGCAGCTTCCGAGGGACCAACCTGAGCTGAGAGCAGTTCAATTGCTAATCCTCAGTCCTTTGCTGTCCCTGTGTTGCCCACAGAGGTGCTTAATTGCCTTGTAAAAGATGATTAGAGCACAGATCAGCCTACTGTTGGAACTGGTTTAAATGCTTCTTATGAGCACAGGGCTGAGTAACAACTGGAAGGCATTCCTAGGCTGGTCTGGAATGGAGAGGCTGAGCTCTTTAGCAGTGATTCATTGCTGGGCTGGGGTGTCTTACTGGGCACTTCAGCAGCTGCAGAGTGGCTGAGGTGCAGGAGTGTGCTCTAGATGGCAGTATATTTTTGAGCTATATTAGTTGAGCTGAGTAGAATAGAAGCTTGGTCAGTTTAATTGGGTTTTTTAAATGCACTTTGCATGCCACTTACTTTCAAAGTGGAAATGAAAAGAAAATTCTTAGATTATATAATATATCTGCAAATACGAAGAATTCATTTAAAACAACAAAGAAAGCAATATCGTTTTCTCCTGCATTTTTAACAGGAAAATGTGGATTTTTATTATTTTCCCCTGTAATGAGCAACAACACAGGATACTCTGTTAGTATTTTGAAGAGTAATTTGGGTGTTTCATGCTCCTCTTGCTCCAGAGCCAAGATCTGCTGCTCAGACTGTATCTCCCAGACTTAGCACAGCCTCTCCTTGGGATGTAGTAGGTGGAGGCACTGCCTAGTCCATAGGAAAGTATGAGCTGTGGGGTACCCATTGAGTAAGTTTTGAGGCATATGGGGTTGTTTTCAATCAAAAGTGAATATTCCCTGTGAAAAGAAGATGCTTCATGCAGCACAACTGCCTGAACCCACCATCCCCAGGCCTGCTGCAGCCCACTAAATGGGAATTTCCCCAGCACAGGCAGCCAGGCTCAGTGACACACACCCCATCGTGTCTCTGCACTCAGCAGGCTTTCAAGATGACATAAAATCATTGTAGCATCATGCATTATTAGATATATTCTCCAGCTGAAAAAAAGAGAAACCTGACAGGCTGTCAGTGAACAGTTCTGTGCTCCAGAAAAGGTTGGGAAAATGAAACCCCAGAGCACATCCACCCATGGGTGTAAGTAAACTCTTCAGATCAAGAAGCTGTGTGGGCTGAGCCTGCCCTTTGCCTCCTTCTCTGCTTTCACTATCCACAACAATCTGAATTTTGCTTCTGAATGTCATGGAGACAATTTGTGTGAGGCTGGATGAGCCTGGGGGTTGTTCACAAACCATTGCCTTGCAATCTTTGGTGCTTGCTCACCTCCATGCAATGTGTCTTGTGCTTGCAAGGAGGACTGAATGTAGATGGGGAAAGGGGAATAATGGTTTTTGGAGAGGCTAGATGGGTATTGCTAGTGTGATCACGAAGATCACTTGTGAATGTGAGAGTTTTCAGAGAATTCCCAGGAAGTCTTTTTCCCCCTTTAGCCCAAAAACTGAAATCAGGAGCTTTTGGGGTTCCCAGAGCTCAGGAATCCTGTCTCCAGGAGCTCTGGGGTGCATGCCCAGCCAGGCAGAGGCAAGCCCAAGCATCTTGCTGTCATAAGGCTCCATAAATGCCACGGTGCTGAGAGATCCTTTCCAAGACAGAGATGCCAGGCTTTGGGATCTCCCTCTTCCCAGGATGTCCTTGGTCTGCCTCTGGTTCCTAGGAGCAGCCTCCAGAGGTTTCCAGTCAGCAGCTCCTGTCACAGTTTTTGTTGGCTTTAATGAAATGAAGTTGCCTTGGTGCTGAGCAGATTTAGTGCTTTGCTTTTTTCCTTTTTTTTTTTTTTTTAATAGAGGAAAGGACAACTGTGTAATATTCTCTCTGTGGAAAATTGGTACCTTTTACATAGAACTGGAATAACCTTTTGTGAAATGTCAGGCTTTTGCAGAGCTTGGCAAATCCAAGGGAGGTTGTTGCTAAACAAGTCATTGTAATCTTTGCTAGGAACTGCTCTGCTGATTGCTGTTATCAGTCAGAGCCACAAATACTACTCATGTTGATGTCTCATTTCCACATAAACAAATAGGACTGATTTTTGAGGTGTTTTTCCAGCTGCAGCTATAGCTGAAAACACATGTTGATCCCAGTTGTAACTCCAGTGACTGTTGCAACTCCAAAACCTAGAGGACAGGTACCTGCAGCTTGGTCACCTCGGATAGAACACTGAGAAATCAGGAATGATACAGCTCAGCAAAATCCTAGCCTCTGAGTAATGAAGCAATATCCAAAGGCAGTAAGAAGCAATATTTGGTTACACATAAGTGCACTTTTTGGCTATAAAAGGTATGGGTGTTTGATAAAAAATCAATTACACTTCTGCACTGCACAGAACTGTAGGAAACTACACATGTTAACTCTTGGGGATATTTCTTCCTTCCAGAAAGGGCAAAACCATGAGGAAATCCTGTTGGTTTAAAAATGACCCAGACAGAAAGCTTTTCGTATTCCTTTTGTATGGGAATGTGCAGAGTTATTCTATTAAAGAGGTATTTTTCATTAAAATAATCCATAAATATTTTATTTAATGAATTTGTGGCCTTGAGGCCTGACTTCAGTACACAGGAACCATTTCCTAGATGTATTTTTTTTTTTTTAACCAAAACTCTTGGAGAGCCAAATGAATCTCCCATCCCCTGAGGAGGTTCCTGTGCACATGTTGAAATCCAGAAATGTCAAATGTTCTCTTCAGGTGCACATTTCTCACTGTGATGGAGCACCCTGGGTAAGGATTAGGCCCCTGGATATTCCCTCAGGTAGGAATATCAAAGAAACTCGGGTTGTACCTTCTGTGTGTCCATATTTCTGGCTGCTAAAAATGGAGCTGTCAGCTTCCAGTTGCTAATCCATTAATTATTTTTTTTAAAGGTTAGGGTTACTGTTGAGAGGTGATTGAGCACCATGGTACCAACAACCAGCAGGAGAGGGTAGAATATGTGAAAAGATGGAGGCAGAATTTTCTTGGTGCTTTTTGGCTTCAGGAGGAATTGTTTTGGAGAAGGGAAAAACCCTTTAGTTTGTAAAATGGGTGTTTTACATTTGCATTACCCTTGCTTCACAAGAAGGATGTGTTTAGCTGATAGACTCCTCTGTAATTACCTTTCTGGATGGAAAGTGCCCTGGAGCTGGAAGAGGAAAGGTCTCTCCTTTTCCTAACCTACAGCACATGCTGAAATCAAATCATTCCTCACAGTGAAGAGTAGCCTCTTGGCTATACAAAAACCTTTTACCCAGCTTCTTTCTCCAAAGATAACTTAATTGGCAAAGATTCATAACTTCTGATACAATCTTCTTGTCCTCAAGTTCAGGCCAATAACTCAAACAAATAATTTGAGATGAAGTTGCAGAATTAATCCTAAAGAATATGAGAAAAAGGAGTTTGAGGTTAAAATGAACCGAGCTGAATCCATCTCGTTCTTTAAAAATAGAGGAAAATATTTCAATTTTTTATGTTCTCTCTGATGCAGCTCTTGCTGCTGAAGGAGGGGTGGCTGATGGACCTGCACTGCCCTGTCTTAATATCTATTTACTGGAGAGGGGCTGTTTGCAAAGGCCAAGGGGCAATGGTTGAAATGAGCAAGGAGGGGCTGGAGATGAGAACCAAGGGAGGAGTTGTTTCCCAGCAGAGGGGTGGCCACTGGCACAGGGTGCCCAGGGAGGTGGTGGAGGCCCCATCCCTGGAGCCATCCCAGGCAGCACATAGAGGCATTTTTTCCTGAGAGGTGTAGAGTTGTGTGGCTGCAGCATTAGGGAGAGAGCTGCTCCTCACTGAGTATCCCTGGGGTTATTTTGCCATGGGAACAGGTCAGGTTGTGAGGTTTGTGTGAGGTTTTCCCAGGACTGCACCCCCAGGGCTTGGCTCTGCCTGCACTATGTGCATGATACTGCATCTGCTGGGTCTGATAGGGGTAAAGAGACCCCCTGAGTTCTTGTCTGCAGCAGATCCTGTGTTTAGGAGATGAAATCATTCCCCAGATTGGAGATGTTACATAGCAGGGGTATGGATAGTGGTCAGGCTTGCAAAGCACACACTGTTTTTAAAACCAGGTCACTTCAGGAACTGATATTTTATTAATATTCTTCATTTCTGTGTTATTTTAACATCAGTGAAGCACGTTTTTAGCACCTCTTCTAACTATTTTGATGAGACTTGACATTATTTGTCACAACTGGCTGTTTCAGGAGCTGCTGAAAGATGTGTCTGCAATGATGTTAGAAAGGAAAAACCAATACAAATATTCCATAGTTATCCCTTCATCATTCCCAGGTAAAGGTGGGACACCAGGTTTGATACCTACCCTTGGAAATCACTGGCCTGATCTTTGTTGCTACATCCCAGGCAACAATAGGGGCTTATTTCATGATTGTGCCATAATTTAGCATAGACACCAGGTTTAATTGAGCCATTAGGGATATCACATTTTCTTTCCACTCCAGAATGGCTTACAGTAGAGTGTGAAGTCCATTCTTATCGTGAGGATTATTGCTGTAAGCAATGAGCAGGAGTTACAGCCCTTGCATAAGAATGGGTATTGTTCTCTGGGTTTTGCTATTGTCACTCAGTTGCAGGAGTGTGCTAATAATGAGATTGCTCTGAGGAGGAGATCAGGCACAACTAGTTAAGCTCATGACAAGTCCCTCTGAAATATTCCAGTTTTTCCTCAGTGGAAGTGAGAAGCAGGGCTAAGCAGAGCTTTAACAGAATCAAAGCTGTGTTTTCCCCAAGGCTTCAGCCATTTGCCTTCTTTACTATTATCCTCTTAAATGTCTTTTGTTATCCATTACTATGGAGCCATTCAAGAGCACAGTCCTTCAGCATTCTGAATTAATTATTACCCAAAGTTAGTTAATTCCCATTCTTACAGAAAGTTTTGCCCAACTTTTGATTGAGGCATTATGAAATTGTTTTGCCGTTATTACAGCACAGCTTAGTGTTGCAGCTAAACTAAAAGGATTCAAGCCATTGTAGTGTTCTTACTTGACAAAAATATTGTTTAATAGATCAAAAATGTACTTTTAATTTTCTTTCTGAACATCAAATGCTTTATGGCTTATGTGAGAAATCAGAACATATCAGCAATCCAGAGGGTTATTTTGTTCCGTCAAACAAATCTCCCAAATAAAAATTTGTCTGCCTGTGTTTCTACAAAGTTAAATCCAAATTTTCTTGAGGAGCTCAAAAAAATGAGATGAGAATGCTCAAGATGCTGGTTTCTCCCAGAAATTCAGTGTAAATATTGAGAAGGAAAATCTGTGCTTTCAAAGCTTACAGAATTCTGCACTGCTGTTACTTCAGATCCTGTTTCTCTTGGCACCATGGTCTGGAAGACTTAGTGCAAGTTAGTGCAGATCTCACCTGTTCTGGGACACTCAGCATTCTGTTTCCCAAAAGCATCTTTGAGATGCATTGGGCTGTTGAACAGAAATTGGGTAAAAAAAGCAGAAAATAAATAAATAAATTTAAAAATTGAGTGACTGAAAGGTCAAAGAAAATTTAGATTCAGGATGAGATTAAACTTGACAGATTTCTAGGTGATGAGAATTTGATGATGTAAAGCAATTAATCTCCTGTCTGGCTGTGTGTGCATGGGCCAGGGAAGAAAAACTGACCAAGAAGTGGTTGAATCTCAGAGCTTGTTGCATATTGCCTCTAAAGCTGCTGAAGATCTTTGCACTTGATGTGTAGCATAAAAATTACATGTTTGTTTGTTTGTTTGTTTGTTTGTTTGTTTGTTTGTTTTGAAAGGTCTGAGCACTTTGGATCTGCCAGCAAGCAGCCCTCCTGGGTACCCTGCTTGGAACCTGACCTGGGTGATGAGGGACACGGCCCCTGTCTTCTCCCATAGAGGCCGACACTGTGAGTAGCATCTCTGAGCTCTTGAGGCTGGAAATAACTGCCTGAGGGTGCTGATCACACTGGAGCAAAACTGCACAAGGCAAATGGGTCATGGAAGGCATGGAGCTGATGGAGAGGGGCCAGAGGAGACACAAAGATGAGCAGAGGCTGAAACAGCTCTGCTGTGGGGACAGGCTGAAGGAGCTGGGGTTGTTCAGCCTGGAGGAGGCACCAAGGAGATCTTAGAGCACCTTCCAGTATCTGAAGGGGCTCCAGAAAGGCTGGAGAGGGGCTGTTTCCAAGGGCCTGGAGTGAAAGGACAAGGGGTAATGGGTTTAAAATAGAGAAGAGGAGATTTAGACTGAACTTTAGAAGTTGTTTCCCTTGAGGGTGGTGGATCAGTGGCACAGGCTCCCCAGGGATGTGGTTGAGGTCCCATCCCTGGAGCTATTGCAGGTGAGGTTGGCCAAGGCTCTGAGCAGCCTGGGCTAGTTGAGGGTGTCCCTGCTCCCTGCAGGGGGGCTGCACTAGATGCCCTTTGGAGGTCCCTCCCAGCTCTAACCATTCATGCTGGAATCCAGAGACTCTATAAAGAGGGAAGCTGAGTACCAAACTTATTTTCTTGCCATCTTTCGTAACTCCCATCCCTTCCAGAATCTGGGAATCTGTTTCCATCTGTTCTCTGGTATGACCTATTTACTGCCTCTCCACAGCCATTCTACTGTGAAATACAATGGCTGTAGTTAGGACTGGGCTGCATAAGGCAATATCTAACATGCAATCCAGAAAGTGACTGGAGTAGAATATATCTACTATATATCTACTACCAGTCTCTATGAGGGGAGATAAGGTGCTGAGAGGCTAATAAGATTTACTCACCCCAAGCCTGTAATTATCTGCTTGAGGGAAAAGTTTGACCTACCTATATGAAGGAGTCCCATATTTCTTCAAATTTATGTTGCAGCCTTTTATGTGTGCAATATATATTCTTTGCACTGGCATACAATATCTGCTCCTAGCTGTTGTATCTGCTTGACTGATGAGGACGCACCAATTTCATTTTGGAAGGGACAGCAGTACAATCTTTTTTTTTCCCCTGCACTTGGTTTTCTCAGAAGTTGCAAGAATGATTTTTAATTTATCCTTTATTACTTCTTCCTAAACTCTTTTCGTTGCTCAGTAATAGTATTCTAAGGGAAAGCTTTGTTCTTCAAACCTAAACCCACTGATTCCATCTGACAGCATCACATGGAGATAAATGTACTGCATCTAAGCAGAAATGATTTATTATGATTTGAGCTGGTTGCACAAGACCAAATTCTACCATATTCCAACCATCTGTTTTGCAGGGAAAGGCAGGAATTTGATGAGGTGTTTCACATAAATACAGTCTTCAATCAGGACACATCTCAACTGTTTTCTTCCTCAGTAGGTGTAATTCAGGACATGTGCCTCAAAACTACTGGAGAATCTTGAAGAGTGGCAAGAGTAATTATTTATATATATATATATATTTATTTTTTTTTTTCCCCCTAGATTTGCAGTTTAACCTTTCCAAAAGTTGGCAGAACCTCCTTTAAATTAAAAGGGTAGCAATAGCCCTGTTTATTTTAAGCTTCCCAAGGATCTCCATTCTATCCAGAGCTGCCATGAGGATGGCAGGGTGGACAGTGCCTTTCAGCAGCTGGTTGTTGGCTCTGGATCTAAGCAACTCTGAGAGAGTCACACAGGGACTCAGCAGAGTGAGGAAGAAGTCAAGGTTAGACCATTGAAATAACCTTGTCCCAGGACCACTTCTGCCTTCTGATGAAGTGGTTAATAAAAATCACCCAGTAAAACACTCATAGAAATAAACCCCAGCAGTCCTTTCCTCCTGGAGTGTTTTCCTCTTCTGTCAGAAACTTTCTTTGTGGCTCCCAGCTTCACTGTGATTACAGAGTGCTTGATAAAACTTCTATCAAAACTTTGTTTGCCTAATCATCTGATGGGACCCATTTAATTAACTGTCTGACATTGCTGGAGTGGGGCAATATTAGTTGTCTTAATTACTTTTTCCCCTTGTTCCATTACTGGAGAAATCTCTTTGATTGAAAGGCTGGGTAAATTGAAATGTAGGGTCCCTCTTCCTCTGCCAAACTAAGTTCTCTGCCTCTTCACTTGGAATTAAAAATTCTGACAGTCTGCCTGTAGTAGTTTCTGGCAGGAACAGTGCTTGATGATATCTTTGAAACTACACAGCAATCCCAAAATATAATCACTGGCACAACAGGATACTTGGAAGTGATGCATTCACAAGATTATTTTTTTTTTCTATTTTGTCTAGAGCTTTCTAGATTTGTCTCTATCCAAGCACTGATTAATCATCCACCATCTCAGAGATGCAAAATCCACCTGATTTTCAGAAAAACAAAGAACCCCCATGAAGCAGGAGTCATCTTTAAATCTCCATATTTTTATGCTTTCTTTTGTTCTCTGAGGTACAGTCAGACTATTTCTCGTGGCTAGAACAAACTTTTAATGCATTCTGCATATGTGGACTTAGAGTGGTGTATTAATCTCCCATTTGCAGCACTGATGGAGCTCTGTCCTGAGGCTTGCATGATTAACTGCACTCAGACATATATTTCATTTCTTGTCCTGGTTGGTTTCTTTTCTGTATAGATAGAGTATAAGAAATCAATTGTTCACTGCAGAAAATCCCTTCAGCTTCTGTACCAGGGGTTTCAGGTGATGGGTGTCCCTTAAGACCTGGAAACTTTCTGGTGGTTAATGCAGAAAGGAGGAGAAAGGGAATAAGGGAGAGAGGCTTATGGGTTAGAAAACTAAAACAGGTGTAATGAAAATAATAATAAAATGGAATATACACAAATATATACAAAATCAGTATTGAACCCAACCCCCTCAATGGCATTTACACCACCATCACCACTGGTGCTGTGGGGCAGGCACTGGGAGAGTCCCAGGCTGGGAAATGCATTCAGGAGCTGGATTCTGGAACTGAATTCAGGAACACACAGGTGAGGCCTTTCACTTGCAATAAAGCTTGCAGAGTTTTCACACCCCCTGAACTGTAGGCAGCAGTGGTGTTTTGGATTCCAAAGTTAACTGGGACTAATAGAGGGAAGTAACAGATTCAGCTCCTAAATGACTAGTGTGCTTAAAAATGTCAACAAAAGGTGAGTTGAGCAGAGGAGGAGCCCACACCTTCAGGAGTGCAGCATTATTCTCTGCTTTGATTTAATAGCTACTAAAAGCCTAATCCAAAGGATAGTATATTAACAACTTATAATTTCACTCAGCTCTTTGCCTTCAGAAAAGTAATTTGACAGGATTGTTGGGGGCTTTTTGTTTCTTAAACACTTTCTAATGGGATGTTGTCTGTGTTGAGTTCATGATTTCCTGAATTAGGTTTGCTAAAAAAACCCCAAACCAAACAGCAAAATAATAAATAAACAAGCATTGGACTAATTGTTCTGTGGAGTAATTTGGAGTCATTCTCACTGTGCATTGATGCTCAGTAGCACAGCAGTTGATCAGCCAGGTATCAGATTATTAATTTTTCTTTCTCTGGTAGGTTGTGTGCAAATTGCTTAATTCAGGCCCTGATGTGCATGCAATCCAAATGCCTTTTCAATCTTGTGGGTTGGATACCAGGTAGAAACTGCTGACACAAAACTCAAGTCTGATCATCAAACAGAAGGGAAGCTGCAGAGAAAGGGGGCACCAGCCAGATGAATTTGTGTTATGGTTATGTTCCCATCACTACTAGTTTGATAAATCTACAACAAATTGGAATAACACTGACATCTTCAGAGTGATAAATCTATCATGATACTTGGCTCAGCATGGCATAGTAAGGTGCTGGGATGTGAGCTAATTCTGACAAGTTCCTGTTTGGAAGGTGAAATTAAGTCAGGAGAGGAATGAGGAGAATAATATTTTGGCCCAGAGGAAAAATGAATCCAGGTATTTCAGAAGTGATGTCCTATCTTAATTCAGACACATCCTTTTTGCAGTCTTAGAAGTATTCTAACATAGTTTTGGAAATAGTGTTATGAATATAACATGACAAGACTTCAATATACAGCAGTTATTCACACCAGATTAATAGAATTGTCCCCTATAAAATAGCAGATCCTGTGACCCCATATACACATATCAGAATTCTTGTTTAACAATTAAATGGTATTTTTGCCATGTGCAATGGTGCTGAAATCCAGGGAGAGGAAAATCACAGGAAAAGCAGCATCTGCCTAGCTAAACTGAAGGCTGTGCTAAGCAAGAAAGAAGAAAAATATCTTATTAGTGAGAATTTTTTACTTTCAAGTTATTATTTTCCTTATATCCTCTTTGATCTGCAGATAATACACCAATGACAGCTTAACATTTTTTCAATAATGAAATAACATACAGTAAGACAACAAATGTCTTTTCTCCCTGTCTCTCAAGTATTCATTTTCTCTAGAGATCTCTCAAACTTCATGCAAGAGGTCCCTTGTATGAATTGTCAAAATATGACAGTTCATCCAACCACTGTTTTCTGCAAACTGGAGCATATTTTCTAACAGTCACTGTTAGTCAGTACTTCTGACTTTTAGCCAGAACCAGCATTAGAAATGCACTTTTTTTTTTCCTGCATGCACAGGAGACTTGGTGGACAAATATTTCTTGTGTGGAGGATGAAGTGTCACTTCTTAGAGCAGGAGGAAAGAAAATGAGAGCTATTGCTGGTTATTTTCCCAACACCCCCTCCTTGCACCTCTCCCTGAAGCTGTCTTGAAGGACTGAATGTAATTGATTGATAAAGGAGTCCTGGCCCTCTTCTTTATAGCCTGATACCCAGTGAACAAAGCAGCTGTCAAAGATTTTGGTGATTCAGTCCCTGGTGCACACTGAGGAGGAGCTGGGGGGATACAAAGTATATGCTGTCAGTTTAAAGATTCTCCTAACAAATAAATGAATGGTTGCAGTATTGCTGTTTTTTGCTAAGCAGTGGCCCATCCAGCTGTGGCTCACTCCCCAGAAGATCAGTGTAGAAGGAGAGCCCTGGGCTCCCTGGGAAGCAGGCAGCTCACCCTGTGCTTGACACCGAAGCTCAGATGCCATTCTTGGGGTCAACTCCATCACCTATGGAGCAGGTGACATGATGCCTCCTATGGGGCACTGCTCCTCTAAACCTTGGTTTTTTTATCCTCAGAATGCAATTTAACTTCAATAGCTCCTCCCAAACAGAACCCAAGTGTCTCTCTTTCAAGGTGGCCAAGCTTTGATGAGCCCTTGGAGGCTCACACCAGAAGGTAGGAACAGGTCCTGGGTAGCAGCAGAGGAAGAACAGGGCACTGCCTTGCAGGGCATGGCGGGGCTTTAAGCAGACAAGACAAGATCTGAGGATTCTGCCATTACTGAGCTCCACTGGGACACCTCCCCAGTTAGCCAAGGCTGTGTCCCCATCTCTCAGGTGAGGGTCCAGCTGCCTCACCTCTCTGTGGTTTGGCTGGGGCTCTGGGCCTGGCGGCCTGTGGGGTCACAAAATGGCGGCTGGGGTGATGTGGATGAGACAGACTGGGCACCGTGCTGGGGACGGGGAGGAGATGCTTATTGCAACCAAACCTCAGCACCATGAGGGAACAGTGGTGTTCCAGTCCATAAACTGAAGGCTGGGGGAAGCACACATGAAGACCTGCTGCTGCAGAGCCATAAGCTCACTCGTGCTAAAGTAGCTTTAAATTGAGATGAAGTCCCTGATGAACACAGGCCTTGTCTGAGGGCAGGGAGAGGGGCTGGTGTGCTGCCCAGCTGCTCTCCTCACTTCAGCTGTCAGGTGGGATGGACCCCAAAGTTACTCTGTGTGGAGAAATGCTGTGGAGCTCCACAGATGCCTCTCCAGTCCCTCACCTCCCCTGTCACACCATGGTGCTGCTCTCACATCTTTCCACCCCTGGGAGCAGCTGCTCCAAGACCAGTTACTGTCAGCGCAGTCATTTGGTAGGAATAGTAAAGCCTGGGGTGCTCAGTGGGGATATGTGACAAATATCCCTTAAAATATGCCATTGACCCTTTCTCAGTGTTGAGCAATGGAAGGAAGTAGGTGGAAACATCTCTTCAGCCTTGCTTTCTTAGCAGGAGAAAGATAGTTAAACCCTGCAGTTGTTTTTACTCTTTAATTTATATCAAATGCAAATGTCAAGCTACATTTACATGATAGCTGACACTTTTTTCCTCTTTACCTTGTGTTCTTTCTGTGCCCTTCCATCTCTGATGGGTTTGCTCATTTTAAATGGCTGCTGTACCTCCAGTTGCTCAGTGGAAAGGTGTCACCAAGGATCCATTTGCAAAGAGTTTTATCCGTTTTTTTTGTGACAGCAGAGCAACACTTGCTCCCAAGGGCCTGTATGGTGTGTTCTGGCTATGGAGCAGGCTCGTGAGCTGCCAGATAGAGAGCAGAGTCTCCTTTTTATGTCCCATTTTGGGGGAGAAATACTTATCACTGCAGGTTTCTTTGCATCACCCCATATGTGCATCTCTGTGTTGGTGGAGAGAAATTCAGAATGGCCCTTGGAGGCAATTGAAACCCTTAGCCTGAGTGCCCTGTGCCCTTTTCTACTCCGAGGGAATGGGGAAGGCTTTAGGAGCTGGCTCTGTCCCTGGGATTAGTAACTGGAAAATCAATTTGTCATTTCCCCGTCATAAATTAAAAGCTTATAGGCCTTATAACATGAGTATAATAGAGGTTAGTGGGTATTGATGGAGGTCTCAAAGCTCACTCAGCAGAGCACATCTCTACTGTACAATTTGAATTATGTCCTCTCCATAAGGAACATCTGTCAATATTTGTATTAAAAAAGGCAACCTTTGTAAGAATATATTATCTGTGCCTCCTCTGCTGCTGTGGTTGTTGCTGCAGAAGGAGATGTGTTCTTGAGCAACACTGTGGGCCCTTTTTGATCACTGTAAATGACTTTTATTTGTGCATTTGTCTGTAGATGTAGAAATTAGCCATGTTGAAGCTGATGAGATGTCAGTTGGGATGTAGATCACTGAGCTCATCCTGAGAACAGAGCCTCTCCCCACTCCCTTGTCTATTGTCAGCAGGTGAGAAGGGGACCACACCTTTTCAAAGGGGTGAGCAGCTGGGGGTGATGAGGAGTGATTTGCAAGAGTCAGGAGTGAAAAGGACCCTTAAAATCAGACATCTAGAGAAGTAGAAAGGAGTAGGCTAAAAGGAAATTACCTCCTGGTAAGATTTTTGCAGTTAAAAGATGTGGTTTAAACCAAATCAACCTAGGTGGCTGTTGGGCAGCTGAAAAAAGGATAACCAGAATAGTTTCTTAACAAGAACAGGCTTTGAAATATCTCTTTGTAAATGAGCTAATTTTTGTTCTAAATAAGGCATGTTTCTGTGATGTGTGGTTACACAAATGATCTGAAGAGCAAATGATCCGTATCTGACCTGCAGCAACGTAAAAGGGTATTTTCTGTGGATTACTGTGTTTTTGCTTATTATTATTAATACTACTATTTAAAGCCATTTGTTTACTAGAAAGCTGTAATCAGTTTAATGGAAACAGATGTCGTCGATGGGTATTTCAGTTGTTTGTGCACAAATTATTGCTCTTAGGTATGTTGATTAAGAAGAAATAAATTGAAGCACTCACAAGACTCTAATATCATCAGACACACACACAAATTCCCTCATCTTTTTAGTCAGAGGGTAGCTTAATTTACTTTTCAGTCTGTGGTTGTTATCCTGCATCTTCTTACACACCAGAAATAGAAATGGTTGGTAACTCTAGTTTTTCCTTTACTTTGATGTTAAGCATTGGTTTTGTTTTCTCTTTAAAATGTAATGATGATGAAGTAGACCTCTAATAAATTAGTTTTGTGTCTCTAGGATCCAGTTGTTGCAGATGCAAAAGGTCGTTGATCTTTTGTGTAATATATTTTAAAAGAGACTTTGCAGTTTGCTGGACTTAAATTCTCTTTAGGATCTATAATGTCAATATAGCTGTGGTGCATAAATGCATATACTGGACATAAATCTTGATGACAGCTCTTAAAAAAAAAACAACACCAAAAACCACAAAACAAACTCCACTTTACTGACTAGGCAAACTTTTCAGGTCCTAAAACTGTATCTAGCCAATTTATATTGGTGGTAGGTTTGAAGAATAATCACAGAAAGTTGTGTTAAATGTAATTATCTCTCCCGCAGTGCTTGCTGTGTTTCAGAAAAGGGCAGGGTGGCCTTTCTTCAGCTTCCAAATACACGTGGCTAATTCTTTATGTGCTTAGCTGGGAAAGAACAAAATAAGCTTGTTGTCACATTTAAACAAGTTAAGACAGAACTTTAAAAGGAAGAAGGGAAACTTTTTTTTATGCAGAAGCTTAAAAAATGGCAGATGATTTGTGGCAGCAATTGAAATCTTGTGAAGGTCTTGTGTTTGCAAATGTGGTTTGTGTGGTCTTGTAGCAGCTTATCAGTGAAAAAACCCATATGTATTCTATATAATGCTTTTAAAATAAATTCTATTACATTGTCAGCAGTGAAGGGCATTGTGAAGGAAGGAAAGCCTGAGGGTAGGAGGCTTGGAAGACTGGGTGCTGTTTGCAAAGGCTTTGCTGTGTTGCATCAGATTGCATTTCTTCATCCTGTGTAGGCACCAAAATGTGTGTCTGATGTGAAATTAATGGAAATTAGAGCCTGTGAAGAGAGCAGATACCCTGGTGATACGTAGGGGGGACACTACAGAGTTCCATGGAAGACCCAAGTGTGTGTTGGTTAAATCCCAGAGCCTCTCAGCTGTGTGAGCCAAAGTCTCCCCTCCTTTTGCAGGGAACACCCTGGGGTAAAGCTCATCCAGCCTGGCCCCAGCATGGGGGATCCTGCCCACCCCTCTGCAGGCTGCTCATTGCAGGGGAAGGAGATGTTTCTGCTACTTGCCTTTTTCCCTTGCCTTTCCCCCTTCCAGGCAGAGGCTTCAGTCGTCTGCAGGGGTCATAACATGAAATGTGACGACTGTGATTTAATCACAGACCCCAATTAAGTTGTCCCAGTGGTAGGTCAGAGGCCTGCTGTGTTCAGGGATCCCCAACTGATTGATAACTCTCTTTGGAGGAGGAGGCTCTGGAAAGTGAGACTGACCAGGGGAGCTGAGCTGGCTGCTGAGTGCTCCTAGGCACCATAATCAGTGTCAGGGGGCAAGGACCAGAGGAGGAAAATGAGAGGGCTTTGTGGTTACCCACGAAGGGCTTCTCTGCCAGGGGCAAGAGGGTTAAGAGAGCACAAAGGCTTCTGTTCCCAGCAGCTGGATGGGAGAGGAGGGGAAGCAAGCAGTGTCTGCTGGAAAACTCATGGAAATACAAGAGACTGATGGAGGGGAGAAGCCCATGAAGTATGAAATAGTTGATTTGAAATGATTTCTTTTGTCACATGTTCCCCTTGGCCTGGGCTTTCCCTCCTGTCACCCATCAGAGTTCTTGGATGATCTCCCTTTCTCCCCCCATCTGTATTTTTTGTCAGTACCTCAAAGCACATACTACTCAAGGGCTCTCCCAAATCTAAACTACACAGTAATGATGATTTATCTTCTGGAACAGGTAGCTGAGTGGTTGGTTGTTCTTTTGCCAATTGGGCTTTGATATAAAGTTGAATAGACTCTTAACACTAATATAAAATATAAATAATATAAA
>VYZU01072885.1:0-10107 GCA_013401355.1 Ceyx cyanopectus
GAGAGGCTTTGATTTCTTAAATGTGGAAAATTTAGGGTCAAAAACTTACACCTCAAGCCAGAGTAGTGTCTTCTAGATCCTGACTTGGGGGGATGCTCACAGGAGAGCAGCTGCACAGATTTGTCTGGTTCTTACTGAGAAGAAAAGCCCATGGGAAGCTACTGGGTTTTACTTAAGCTTGGTGCTCTCAGCTTTTTTTTTTCTTCTGTAATTATTTCTGAGTTATGATGTTACCTACTTGCAAATCAGACATACTCTCTTCCACATTATTTTGAGAAGGACAAGGACTAGCATATTCCTTTCTTGAAAGGAGGAGAAGTCCAGGCTTGGAAAAAAATCTAGAGTAAATGTTAGGAAAGCTGCTTTATTGGGTGAGATACTGAAATAGATTTTGTAGGGCTTTTGGAAGTTTCTTACTGAGAAATTAGGGTGATGAACTATTTTTTATTAAACTTCCAGCTATCCTTTTGTTTGAATTAGTCATTACAGTTTGGAGTCTTCCCACCTATAAACTGGCATCTACTTCAGTGCAGTTAATTTCATTGACACTTGTAAGTAATACATTAAGATGTCTCTGCACAGTCATAAAAATGGAGTTTGCTTCCTCTACTGTAGACTTCAGGCAATACGTGGGGTTATATAATTACCATTGTTTAAAGTCTGGGGACTTGTTACTTCTTGGAAGTAGAGATTAATGTAAATATTTATTTTTTCTTTTGGTTGAAGAGAACTAAAGGAAAATATGTCACTTCATTTTTATTATTAAAAGGGTGAACAGTCCAGACAGATAATCTTGTTCCCATCAAGCATATTTGAATGACCAAGAAAAGACCTGTTTAAAAATAGCTATGAGACAATCATGTTATCTAATAGTTTAATAAATCTGATGGTCAGAGAATTGTTACTGTGAAGCATAGCTGCATTATTCTGTATTTTTTAACTTGTTCTCTAATCCATAGACACCATATCTGGGGTGGAGCTGGAGGTCAGGAGGGTCAAGCCCCTTTTGCTCTGCTCTGTTTCTTCCTATGGCATCCATGGAGGACTCTGTTCTGCCTTTGATCCTGCTCAGTGTGTTCCCGAATCCAGCACCAGAATCCAGACCTGAATCCAGCTCCCAGCTGCCTTTGTGCCCAGCCTGGGACTCTCCTGGTGCCTGCCCCACACCATCAGTGGTGACACTGATGGAACTGCCATTGAGGGACTGGGTTTAATACTGGTTTTGTATATGTTTTAAAATATTATTTTCATTCAAGCTGTTCTAGTTGCCTTTTCTGATTGATAAGTCTCTCTGCCTTATTCCCTTCCCCTCTGGGAGGGAAGGAGGTTAATAGCATCTGGTTTAGGTCTAGCAGTCTGCCCTGCCTCTAAACCCTGACAGTGTGCTGAATTTGTGCTATTTTATCAGAGCAGATGAGTACTTTGAACTAACAGAACCTCAGAGATGTGCTCTTTGTGCACAAAGGAAAGGAAATTGTAGAAACTGTGATTCCAAGAGACCAGACTAGAGTATATACAGAGATTGCCTTTGGCTATAAATTAAAAAAAAAGGAGGAACAGTTGTCAAAATTAATTCTGTGGCAGGAAATTTCACTCAAATTAATAGTACACAGGTCTCAGAATTATGACTGTAATGGCATCTGAAATGGAAGGCATCTTAAATTGAAGGGGTGAGAAGCAGTGAAAGGACATTTTCCAGAAGAGGAATAGAAACTGTTATTCAGTATTTCCTCAGATCCAGGAAGCCCATGGACTTTCAGTTAAATAGGCAAAAGAAATGGATATATAAAATAGTGCCTGGAATTGCTCTTTACTGCATAGCATATGGACACTGTGGCCTGTTGTATGTCTTAAGTGGCAAATCTGTGACTTTTTCATTTCATTAGAGGGGCAGTAAGTCCCTTTTTCTCTAAATGCTATTTCTTTCTAACTGCCCTTGATGCAGAGAAGACAGTGGTGAGAATACAAATGGACTCCACTCAGAGCTTCCACTCACAGTAAGGCCCAGCCACGAGCATCTGTGTGCTGTGTTCCCCACTGAACAGAATCCAGGAGCTGTGTCTGGTGATTCCTGCTCAGCCTGGCTGGCAGAATGCCACTGCCCCAGCTTTCCAGTCTGAGGTCAGATTAAAGGTATTAATAACACACAACCCGATTGCAGAGGATTTGGAGCAAGCAGCTTGGAAATCAAATGGTATCAAGGGGACTGCTGATGACAAACTGTGGATGTGATGTGAATCCCAACTGCACCTCAGACACAGATTGCTGGAATTCCCAAGCAGACACACTCCCACTCAGGCACAAGCTTGCAGCAGCCAGTCAGTTTCAGGTATTGCCCAAATATCCTGTTTTCAGATGGAAAGTTTGCTAGGTTCTGAGCAGTAAAGGCTTGCAGAGGCAGTGTTTCAGTAACAGCTCATTTTCATCTTAAAATGAGCTAGCCTTTAGAAAAATATAGGATTAAAGTGTTCTAACAGATGTATGATAATCTAATAACTCCTGTCTGAGCAGTGCTGACAAGGAATACTCATAGTGTCCTGATCTATAAAACTCCAACTTTCTAAGTGGTAAATGTGACTCAGTTGTCTCTCATTCTATAAATGCATCTGTTCTGTAGAAGGTGAAGCATTTTGAGGATTAAATGGTTATGGAGAATCATTGGTATGGGCTAAAATGTATCTGGAAACATGTCAGCTGTTTGAAATAAATGTGATAGGTGCTTTATCAGGAAGAAGGACAGCAGGTTTTGATTTCAGCACCATAACTGAAGTTGGTTGCTACTTGGAGAAATGTTTTATTTCAGTGTGGTGCCCCAGAACTTAATGTATTTTTGAAGGATTAGATCAAGTTTAGTATTTGAATCTGAAGTAAAAACCTTAGACTTTTTAACCCTATTCTGTGCACACTGCTTTCACAAATTAAAGTCAAACTTCAGAAGTACCCATGAAGATGCTTGTTATAACTGCTATAAATGCAAGGAATATAAATGCAAAGAACCCTGTCATTTAACTGAAGCTGGTTCTATCCTGTGTTTGTCTAACTAGTGAGTAATTTTCTTTTTCAGGTCCTCAAAATATACTGCTTCTGTCAGTACTGGGACATATGGCTGTGCATAGGTACTGTGGGCTTTTTGGCTTTTCTTTCTTATTTTTTTCTCCTTTTCTCCCTCAGTTCATCTCAGAATGACAGAGCACACAATTCACTAAACCAGCATGATTGTGCAAAAATAGGACATTTAGAAAGGTATTGGCAGGCCTGTGGATCTCAACAGTGAACAAATGCTCAATTCAGTGAGATAATGATGAAGAATTATGTGTCAAATTTGGGCAATGGATGCCATCATTCTCCTAAAGTAATATTTCTTCTGATCTTTAGTTTTCTGTGGCATGTCCAATATGTAGAGGTTTTGCTAAAGCCAATAGGAATCCTGCATATGGAGTAAATATTCATAACTTAAGTGACATACCATGTGCCAAGATAAAATGATCTCATTACTGTTATGAATTTGGAAAGGAGCCTTCACAAAAAAAAAATACAAACCCCTCTGAAAACAATGTATCAGAAAACGTTCATTATTCACAGATCCCAAATTAGCCTGTTGAAAGCTGAGGCATGAATGAGACAGATTTCTGATTAGAAATCTTTACAGGAATGCAGCTCCCATGTAACACACTGGTGATGAAAGAATACTGGCTTGTACATGAGGCCAGAGCCTGGCCCGTTGTGAATTGGATGGGAATCAATTGTCAATGATTGCAGAAAGTACCCTGGTTATGGATCACTGAACTGACTCTAATTTAGGAGACTGGCAGGTTCTGGCTAAAAGAGCTGCCTTAGAGCATTGAAAGTAGAATGCAGTGCTGTAGCTGATATCTGGAAGTTCAGAAGACAGCTTTAGGCATTTAAGCAATACCTGTTGTTATTTTTGTTCATCTGCACTGCATTAGGTCTGAACAAATCTCAAATGGTTTTCCACTGCATTCAAGGCAGAACAATTACAGCTGGAGGATGCAGGATGAGTTGCCCTACCCTCGACTTAGTTCTAAGCAGGAAGGCCAATAATAAATGACTTTTTGGTAAGTCAAGTGAAAGAATGGCCCAATGGGTGTTGATGCAGACAGCAGAGTGTGGAGAGGCTCTGTTCCCCCTGGCCTGGGGCAGTGCTCACTGGCCACTTACATCTCAGGATAGTCAGGACTTGATTCTGGAAGTTCACTGGAGTGTTACTGGTTTGTTGACATCATCAGCAAGTTCCTACCAGAGGTAGTAAACTCTCCTATGCCAGAACTCATCTGTAAAGTTTAGAGAAACTTTTAATAACTATATCCCATTTCTACAAAATGGCAAACCTCTCACTGGTTGCTAAGTGAGATCAGAAGTCTGATGCTTCCTACACTCAGCTTTATCTTCCATTTGTAATGATTTTGGAAGTTAGGAATATTATTTCCCTTTAGGCAATTGCTGCTTTTCTTAGACAGCCAGCTAACCTGAAGTTCCAGAGGTGGGTTTTTTTTTTCTGTACCATTAAAAAAAAGTCCAAATAAATCCATTCCTTCCATTTCTACCTCCACCTGTAAGAAGAGCATTGTAGCCAGTGGTTTGTATGCATTCTCCTTCCCTGTTAGCACCAGAGATAGCATTTTGCACAATGAAAATCACACATTTCCAATGCTGTTACTTAAAGCAGATAGTGACACAAGTGGTGTCCAAAGGTGGCATCTGCAGTGGAAAAAAAACAACAACCCAACCAAAATAAAGCAGGAACCTCATGACAGTATTAAATAAAAATGATT
Source organism: Ceyx cyanopectus (assembly GCA_013401355.1). Taxonomy (NCBI): domain Eukaryota; kingdom Metazoa; phylum Chordata; class Aves; order Coraciiformes; family Alcedinidae; genus Ceyx; species Ceyx cyanopectus. The sequence continues at coordinate 4,794 of VYZU01072885.1, forward strand.
AATTAAAATTGTACCATCAAATGATACAAATTAAATATTGGTTATGGGCACTATTTAAGAAGTACTTACAAATATTTTTTTTAATGGAATAAATCTTTCAAAACCAATAAAAAGCAGGTAACAGGTTTTTCTAAACAAGCATAAAACTGGATTTTTGATGGCTCAATTAAATGTGTGTGGAAGCATGTTATTCAGCAGTCTGGTGTGACATGGCAACTGAGCTGTGTGTTTTGGTGTGATGGTTGCATGCTTGCTTTTATACTAGTAAGCAAATAACTTCCTTGTTTATAATTTGTCCTCTATTGCCCTTGAAAATATTTGAGCCTTAAGGACTAAAAACTAACAACAGAGAGAGGGATGAATATCCAGGGAGCTAAGGGTAACACAGTAATCTGATATAAAAATTTAATGAGCTTTCTTTTGACACTGTAATTTGTTTTAGCAAATTTTTCTGGTGAACAAGGCCAGAAGCTGTATGTAAATGAGTTTTTCTTGTGACTCGGTGCTTGCCAGGCTGCTGCAGCTGCAGGGAGTGTGAGGGTGATGAAATGATACTGCACATAATGGGGTTAATGAAGATTACAAGTTCCTTCCTTCAGGGGCCTGTGCTCTGCTCTTTCTTTTTTATTATTATTCTTTTGTTTGTTTGTTTGTTGTAAGCAAGCTGATACTGCAAGTCAGAAGTTCAAGCCTGTGTTGAAAAGAGGTGCCATCTAAGCGGGGCTTAAGGCTGCAAATTGCAGGTGGCTAATTAGTTACTGTGATCTCTTGTGATTGGTTATGCTGCTCTGTGTGTAGTTCTCACTTCAGAAACACCCTGTGAGCAGGCCTGCGTTTGCCTTCAGAAATGTTTCTTGTGACTCAGAACTAATCAAAAGGTTTGAAGAAGAAACTCTTGAGCTGGTCCCTGGGACTATGAAGAACTATACACTATAAAGATCTGGTTCTGTTTTCCTTTTCACTTGTATTAATTCACTTCATTTTTAAACTATGCTTAGTCCTACATTTTCTTGGTTTATTTACTTGCTAGCATTTTTATTTTGCCTATTAACTCATATTCCTATATTAGGAGTTTTCTCAGAAGATACTTGCTCTATTTTTTGGTGAGTTTTTAATTTTCCTGAATCGGAGATGATGTGGAGTGTCCTGTCTCCTGCAAGTTCTCCTTTAGCCATTTACTTTTTATGTATGCTGAGTGATTTCTTTTCAATCCCTTCTAATTGACATGCTGCTGTTTTCCTTCAGCATGTTCCAGTGAATAGGAATGGGCTGGAATTCTCCTTCCCTGTGTGCCTGTCACCACCCATGGCCAGGGCTCTAAGCAACATTCTGCAGTGGATTTCTTTCCCTTTTACAGTTTGTGCTCTGTTTTACATTCTATCTAGTTAAAATATGGGGCAGCACCATGTGGGCCTGTCAGCATCACTGGAGAGAGACTGTCTGCCTTACCATTTAAATAGCACTGTGAACAACAGCTGGGGGAAAAATGCTTCTGGAAACAGCTTTTAAGCAGGATATTATTTAAAACAAACCCATTCCCTGATCTATATCACAGCAGAGCCCCCAGATATTTGTTAACACAGCTTAATGGGGCTGCAGTGGGCCAGCTCTTGCAGATGGAAGTGAAGGGGGATCCACTGAACTCCTCCCTGACATTCTTGCAGTAGAGGAGAGGGAGTCCCTACCAACTTTCTGAACCAAAAGTATTTGTTTATTCAAGTTTCACAAATACTATCTGTCATGTGTCAGGGTTTAGGGGCAGGGTGGCCCCTTAGATGGAAAATTAGAACAATTGGAATAATTACCTTTCCTTTAAGTTAAACCCCTCATTTTTGTGTCTAGTAAGCACTTGAACAAAATGGCTTTACCTACATTTAGCAACAATTCCAACAGATGCTCCAAAGAGGAGGTTCCTTCTACCAACTGTGCCAGACAGCTTCAAGGCTTTTGTTCATTTGGGGTTTTTTTTATGCCTCATGTACTGCAGTATTTTTAAAAATGGTGCCTACAGGAGCAAGATTATTTTTAATGTTATTTATAGACCCATTTATTGGGTGGAAAAGGTTGTACTGAAATGTCTACTTAAAGCAAATCAAACATGACTGCATATGTGTGCCTAGTGCTGCTTGTTTCTCATTTTCTTAAATTGCTAATCCCATAGTGCTGTGCTCAGGTAGGTTGTTTAGGGAAACAGATGACATATGTTGTAGTATTTAACAAGCTCAAGCAAAGCCAGGATAAAGACAGAAGGTGTTTGGTATTAAATGAAGCAGGGGCTATGAAATGACTTGGTGATAAAGGACAGACAAATATGGTGTGCTTTGTAGGCAGTGGCCTAAGAACTAAAGCAGTTAGCAATGCCCAAATGAAGCAAAAGAATGATTTTACTGAAGCTTTGTTGTTGAAGATAATGAATATATGTCCATTTTTAAAAAAGCATATTTTCTAATTTCTAGAATAATTTTATCATTTTAGAGAATTAGTTTCATTAAATATCTAGCCATTCTCAAAGCCAGGCTTGGTATCTTTCTGTGACTGTTCCAGAAAGAGATTTCTAACTTGCATATGCAACTTTTTAACAGTGTCAGATGACTTATTACCCAATATAGGCAAAGAAGGTAAGAAGTACAGTTTACTAGGACCATTACCTCATATCATTTCTGTACAAATACTCTGTTCTTTATTATGAAATGTAAGATTCAGGGCCATTAAATCTTTTTGCTTTATCAAATTGAAGTTTATGCCTGTCTTCTAGTTTAACAGGATGTGATGCTCTGTTTCACTACATACACCTAGAATCCTCAGACTGAAACAAACCTTTATAAATACTGGGATGGTTCCTTGTTTTAGAGGGGTGTTTGAATGGACAACCTAAAGCATTTTTGAAGACATGCAGAATAATAAATACAAACACCATGCTATCTAATCTAGCTGCATTAGTCATGTGGGTGATTTGGAAAGCATTTAATTCCTGTGCTGTAATGAGCATATATAAAACTGCATCATATTTTCTTACCTTTTGAATGCCTGTATAAAAATCAGAGAACATTACCTTATCAGAGAGTGTTATCTTACAGCAGCATTACCTTATCTTCCACAGGGGCTGTGCTAGTGCATTTACATGGCATTTGCCAAAGAACAGCATCACAAATAATCCTGTTAACTACTGTGAGGGCAAGCTTTGTAATTTGTGATAAATGAGTTGTGCTTCTGAAGCTTCTTTAAAGCAGTAACATCCACCTCCACCTTTGTGTGGAGAAGATTTATTTCTTTTTACATGAAAAATTGAGGCATGTGGATGAGGTGTGTGCTCTCCTTGTAAGTCATACAGAAAGTCTGTTACGGACTTGGAAACTTCAGTCACACTTTGTGCCTTGGGGGCTGTGATTTCTCTGGCTTGGCTGGGAGGGAATTGCACTTAACTGACTCAGTCTGTCTTGGATTTCTTGATACCATTTTAGAGAGCTGTAAAAAATGTCACATGGTTCCCTTTTGCTATTTATACTATCACAGAACTGATCCCATCAGTAAATAGTAAGTTTTCCCTTAGCATGAGGTAGGTGATTTCCAGCTGAGTCCACAGCCTGTGCTAGAGTTGGAGATCATGGACCCCTCCTGTTCCTCAGCACTGTCTGGCAAGAGGGCTGTGTCACAGGCACTTGAGATGGGATTCACTCTGTTCTTATTCCTACCAGCTGATGACAGAAGCTAGAAAGATGTCATGTCAGCTGTTTTGTCTTGTATAATTTTCATTTCAGACTACATTGTGTAACGTTAAGGAAGAAAATGACAGATTCTGTGACACATAAGAGGAAGAGACTATAAATATTGTTTTACTTAGTTAAATTTAAAATGGCAAGATAAATGTAATACACGACGTTAGTTTGAGTTCTAATTTGCTTAACCACTCACTCCATATTTACAAAAAAACCCACTTCTCATTTAGGTTACCATTAAAAAAATATAATATTCTGTGGAGCACATCTAGGAAATGACCTNGGCTTTACCTACATTTAGCAACAATTCCAACAGATGCTCCAAAGAGGAGGTTCCTTCTACCAACTGTGCCAGACAGCTTCAAGGCTTTTGTTCATTTGGGGTTTTTTTTATGCCTCATGTACTGCAGTATTTTTAAAAATGGTGCCTACAGGAGCAAGATTATTTTTAATGTTATTTATAGACCCATTTATTGGGTGGAAAAGGTTGTACTGAAATGTCTACTTAAAGCAAATCAAACATGACTGCATATGTGTGCCTAGTGCTGCTTGTTTCTCATTTTCTTAAATTGCTAATCCCATAGTGCTGTGCTCAGGTAGGTTGTTTAGGGAAACAGATGACATATGTTGTAGTATTTAACAAGCTCAAGCAAAGCCAGGATAAAGACAGAAGGTGTTTGGTATTAAATGAAGCAGGGGCTATGAAATGACTTGGTGATAAAGGACAGACAAATATGGTGTGCTTTGTAGGCAGTGGCCTAAGAACTAAAGCAGTTAGCAATGCCCAAATGAAGCAAAAGAATGATTTTACTGAAGCTTTGTTGTTGAAGATAATGAATATATGTCCATTTTTAAAAAAGCATATTTTCTAATTTCTAGAATAATTTTATCATTTTAGAGAATTAGTTTCATTAAATATCTAGCCATTCTCAAAGCCAGGCTTGGTATCTTTCTGTGACTGTTCCAGAAAGAGATTTCTAACTTGCATATGCAACTTTTTAACAGTGTCAGATGACTTATTACCCAATATAGGCAAAGAAGGTAAGAAGTACAGTTTACTAGGACCATTACCTCATATCATTTCTGTACAAATACTCTGTTCTTTATTATGAAATGTAAGATTTAATGGCATTAAATCTTTTTGCTTTATCAAATTGAAGTTTATGCCTGTCTTCTAGTTTAACAGGATGTGATGCTCTGTTTCACTACATACACCTAGAATCCTCAGACTGAAACAAACCTTTATAAATACTGGGATGGTTCCTTGTTTTAGAGGGGTGTTTGAATGGACAACCTAAAGCATTTTTGAAGACATGCAGAATAATAAATACAAACACCATGCTATCTAATCTAGCTGCATTAGTCATGTGGGTGATTTGGAAAGCATTTAATTCCTGTGCTGTAATGAGCATATATAAAACTGCATCATATTTTCTTACCTTTTGAATGCCTGTATAAAAATCAGAGAACATTACCTTATCAGAGAGTGTTATCTTACAGCAGCATTACCTTATCTTCCACAGGGGCTGTGCTAGTGCATTTACATGGCATTTGCCAAAGAACAGCATCACAAATAATCCTGTTAATTTTTCTGTTGC